>VRLP01000430.1:0-227143 GCA_009660295.1 Lophius piscatorius | reverse complement strand
GAGAGAGATCTTATAATCAATCCTGGTGGAGATGGGAAGCCAATGAAGGGAATGAAGAACGGGGGTGATGTGTTTGTGTTTACGAACTCTCATCAGGATCCTTGCAGCACTGTTTGAACATACTGTAGTTTTGAAGACTTTTATCGGGGATCCCGATGAGAAGTGCGTTACAGTAATCCAGTCTGGAGTAGGGTATAAGTGGGGGGTTGAGTGGGGGGTGTATTTGTGGAAGGAACAGTTACGATTCATGATAAGGATCGCCTGTGGGATCTAATCTGTGATACATCTGTACATCCTTCACGATGGCAGAAGGGAAAAAAAACTGTGGGATGGGTGGTGAAGTTCCTTGATGATGCAAAAATTTAGAGTCTTATGTCACAACGACTTGATTCCTAATCCTAACCTGGCCGTGTTTTGTGCTCAAGATTTTAATCCACAATAGGAAGAAATAATTGTCAGGTCATAGGAATGGTGATGGGCTAAAAAAAACATTTTAGTTTGAACATTTTTATTGGTAAGGGTTAGGGCTTTTGCCCGCATGACACCCGGACATTTTTACACTTTAGATGGGTCATATTTGTAATTATTTCACAAGGAAAAAATACTTGTGCATCTGCAACATTTTCCATTTATAGGCAGTTTTGTGTGCTTCGAATATTTGAAACTGCGTCTCTCGGTTATCATTCTCTCAGCGATGCCAGGGCTCAGCTGTCGATTTTACCAACACCGGTTCCCAGAGGTGGAGGATGTCGTGATGGTGAATGTGAGGTCCATTGCAGAGATGGGGGCCTATGTCAGTCTTTTGGAGTACAACAACATCGAGGGCATGATCCTCCTGAGTGAGCTGTCACGTCGACGTATCCGCTCTATCAACAAACTCATCCGTATAGGCCGCAATGAATGTGTGGTCGTCATCAGAGTAGACAAAGAGAAAGGTGAGTGCAAGCACACCAAGACGGACACGAACACTTTCAGGTGGTTTTCGCAACATTTTTTACCATGCGCACTGTCTCTCCGCTGGTGCGAGTGTTGGCGCACGTGGATTTGTGTGTGTGTGCATGTATGTGTGCGCGCATCAGGGCGGAACTCCGCCGTCAGCAATACAGAGAGCAGTGGAGAATTGTAAGCGTGCGACCATGTTGAGATAGAAATGACGTGCCATCGTTTTAATAAGATAAATAACATAAAGCTATTTAGTTTGTTTGATAAGGGACATGGTATAGACCTGTTCTATAGGAAAGGTATCCTTAAATGACTTCTATTCTGATCTGGTGATACATAGAAAATAAAATTAACTTCAAGGGGGGGTTGCCGTTGTAGGGGCGGGCCACCTCCCTAGTTTAATGGTATGGTAAACACTGGGTTTGGGAATAAGAATTTTCTGGGTCTGAAAATGCTAGCAGATCCTGAAAGGTTTTCCTCATCGACCGTTGGCGGTCTCTTCATAGCTATGCCGGTATCAGTGCATAGATATAAATAATATTTGTGGGATGCCGGAATTAATTTGTGATCAATTGTATATTTTATGCTCCCTGCTTATACTTATATTTCCTGAGTAGAAAAACGTATATGTTGAGCCCCCAATATGAAAATTTAATTTGTAATAAAAGGGTAATTAAGAACTGCAAGTAATTATCATCATGTTGAGTGACAAGTTCATCATATCTGCACTCATCTCGTCAGAAACACTTTGACAGCCATATCTTTACGACCTAAAGAAAAATGTCTGACATCTCTTTTATGCTGCTTTCTTTAAGGATACATTGATTTATCAAAAAGAAGAGTTTCACCAGAGGAGGCTATCAAGTGTGAAGACAAATTCACTAAATCTAAAACGGTATGTCCAAATGTGGATTCTTGTTCTGTCCCTCCATTTAAAAAAATTTTTTTTTATTAGTTAACATTTTAAGAGCTATTAGAAAGTACCATTACATTGAGATCAGTTTTATTTCATCTCTTATGAATTTGAAGTGTTTTTTCACTGAGTTCTTATTGGTTGTTGGTGATTTCAGGTGTACAGCATCCTGCGACACGTGGCAGAGGTGCTGGAGTACACTAAGGACGAGCAGCTAGAGAGCTTTTACCAGCGCACTGCCTGGGTCTTTGACGAGAAGTACAAGCGGCCAGGATACGGAGCCTATGATGTCTTCAAACAAGCTGTATCGTAAGAAGCTAATTTGAGTAGTTAGCCACGTGAAATATCTTTTGAAGAATATGTGCGTGCCCGTGGTATTTATTTGATCTAATCAAAGGGTCATTATCTTCCCTCTATCAGAGATCCTGCCATTTTGGATTGTCTGGAATTAACAGAAGAGGAAAGGGGTGTGCTGATCGATAACATCAACAGGCGACTCACTCCACAGGCTGTTAAAATCAGAGCAGGTAACAGTATATCAATATACTAATATACTCTAGAGCCTCATTTCCATCTGGCAGTATGGTTCATTTCAGTTTATTACACATTGGGTCAGACATTTAGACATTTCAGTGATCAAAAGTTGCGGATGGCACCAAATCGAGTGTCTCCGTTCCATCATGGTCTTATTTTCCCCATTTTTTTATGTACCAAGAATGCTGATCCACCAGTAACAGGTGGAGTTAAAACTGTAAACCACAGGTTGGTCAATCAGACCTAGCACCGTTGTCTCATAGTGTATGCCCTGATGTAGAATTTCCAAACTATCCTGACTTTTGACGAATGAAAGATCTCACTGTTAAAAACAACCACATACCTAAAAGAAAAGGCAGAAAAAAAACATGGTTTTTGCATTGTCAGTATGAAGATGAGCGAGCCAGGGCAGTGGGCAATTAATCATATATTAACGGGTCAGAGGAAAGTATTAGCAGTTTGTCAGATGTCTACAGTAATCTACAGGCTGTGTGTCGGTTCATAAATGCTGTTACCTCTTAACACCAATACAAGCCTCCTTTCCCTTATCTTCTCTTTCCTCTTCCTCGGCAGACATTGAAGTGGCGTGTTACGGGTATGAAGGAATTGATGCCGTGAAGGACGCTCTGAGAGCCGGGCTCAACTGCTCCACAGAGGCGATGCCCATCAAGGTAACGCCACTGCCTCACATACATTACGATGATTACCATGACCTGAAAGAATGAGAATCTACACATACATACACGTCCACCCTTCCACAACGCCCGCAAGTCTTACAGATTTTTTGGGATTGACAGATTTTTATGGGAATTAAATAGATTTATTATGAAAAGTTACGTAGTCCAGCAATTAAGTCACGATTGATGGTTTAGTCGTAACGACGTTCAGCCCCTGCAGACAAACCTCTAGCAGACCTTTCGACTTCCCTTCCTCAATTTTATTGATTTTTGCTACATTTAGCATTAATTTACAATATGTTTTATGCTTTTTATGGTTTATAGGAGTATCTTATAGATTCTCTATTTAAATACAAGTTAACAGGTCAATGTATGGCTTCAGCTTCTCTTAGCCACATCTTTTTTCCCTGGAAGCCAAGTGGTTTAATATATTCTCTTTGGGCGTGAGATAAAACGATGGGCTGCTGATTAGGGGAAAAAATACTGTCTAGCGCACCTACATTGAGTCAAGGATGCAATGTATTGTGATTAACTTGATGTTGGTGTTCCAGAAGCGACCCTTACAGCTGTCGTTTGTCTGCAGTTTAATGGTTTAAGTTCCAGAGAGCACTAGGCATTCAGTTTGAGTCTTCAACTTCATAGCTGAGTTCAGCTGATTGAATTACACTTTTAGTTGAAAACAAATCACTTGTTATTGAGTTAATTCTATTTGTCGGGTGGTTTATTTGCTGTTGATGTAAATGTTTGCAATGCAACACTAATAAGAGCTATGTGGTCGTTCTCTTGGCAGATCAACCTGATCGCTCCCCCTCGCTATGTGATGACCACGACCACTCTGGAGCGCACAGAGGGCCTGTCTGTCCTCAACCAGGCTATGGCTGCTATCAAGGAGAAGATTGAGGAAAAGAGAGGCGTCTTTAACATCCAGATGGAGGTGAGGGACTTTGGGTTATTAGTGTCAAAAACAGTTCCTGTAATTTATTAGGATATAGTTAAACTACAGTGTGACTAGCTAGTTACACTGTCCAGTGAGTAGCATAGAAACGTCAACATTTTCTGTACTTAAATACAAACTTTCTTTGCTATACTGGAGTTTTTCCGTTTTTTGTTTTTTTTTAAATATAGACGCAAATTCCATAGTCCATCACATTTAGCCAGTAGCTTTAACGACTAGATATTTTTCGGATATACACTTCCTGGCCGCCTGTCACTCAAATGCATGTCAATATATCCTTCTATAATAGGGAATGTCCATCCACATACTCTCAGAAACATCTGCATAGAAGTGTGAATTGTAATTTCACACATGCTTTTTAGGGTCCTAAAGAAGTTCATCTCTCAACTGTTTTCAACAGCTTTCTTATCGTTACATTTTTATTACATTTTATTTCAATTTGATGGCATTTGTCTCCGTTCGAGGTTATGATCCATCCATATCAGCACAAATTGACTTTCTTCACTTAAGGGCATCTATGTCCTTCAACACCAGGAGCGGCTGTGAAATACTGTCCTCGGGACTATCAACAGTAATATTTTTTTAAAAAGTAATTAGTGGTTGGCTGCTAACTCAAGAATAGGAAAATCAACCAAAAATGTCTTCAAACTGGGGAATCAGCATTAGGTCTGGGAGAACTTACCCATCTACCACAGAAGTATAAAAACGTAACGCTGGAAACACACGCTGCAGTTGAACATGCTGTGTTGTTAATTGTATAGTATAATTGTTTTCAAAGTAAATTCTTTCAATTCTTCTGTAGACATGGCTTTAAACCAGCTTTACTGAGATTTTATTTTTTGTTAATTGAGATTACTACTGAGTATAAGTATCACTGTTGGAAAGATAGGAGCTAAGATGCAAATATAATTTGCACATCGCGTTCGCCACTGGTAATGACCTGCTTGGAACCTTCTGTGATCAAGACCACGTCCGTGTTGTTGTGGCAACAATTTCTGGGAATTTCAGTTGTCAACTTGGAACTCCCCATTTTGTACCATTGCAATTGTCCAGATGAGGTGAACCTGGCAGTTGGGGTAAGATTCTCCACTGCCTTGTCAAAAGTGTTTGGCTTGTCTTCATCGGACAGAGGCGCTTGCGGTGGCTGTTCCCACTAGAGCTGGTGCCCACAATGGCCTTCAGGATTTTACATGGAGTCAGTTTTGTAACCCCTTGTCCTTTGGGTAACAGCTGAGGATGTTTTTCCAGTGTTCCTCCCCACTGGTGAAGAAACCAAGCCGGTGACTCCATTTTCACATCCAATGAGTTGGATAAGCGTGGTGACACATCAGACAGTCTTGACTAACAATTTAATTTGATAGGGCTTTGTAATAGAATTATGATCATCTTTAAACTATATAACACAGTATACATATATCAAAATGGTTTTATTCTTCTGTAGCTTGTTTTTTCCATTGTAAAATTTGACTTTAAAGCTCAGTTGGATTCTGTACACCACACGGAATTTGTTTCATTTATTGCATTTGTACATGTAATTAAAACAGACATGTTTCCTTTAGCCGAAGGTTGTGACGGACACAGATGAAACGGAGCTTGCCCGGCAGCTGGAGAGGCTAGAGCGGGAGAACGCAGAGGTGGACGGAGACGACGACGACGAGGAGATGGAGGCCAAAACGGAGGACTAGAGCGAGTTTTTGGATGAAGGCTTGAGGAGTGAATCCATCAGGAGAAATATAGACTGTGCAGTTCAACAGATGTAAGATTCATTATTAACTGGCTTTAATGGTTCATTGGCAAACGTCCCAGTTTGTTTCAGAAGACGGCGAGACATAAAGCTGTCTTCTTTCCCAGACATGGACTCAAAGTTAATATACAAAAAACCCCGTCAATATAGGTTTTGTTTCTAAGTGCAAAGATTTGATTGACTCTTAAACAACTGTTTTCCAAGTGGCCTTCACTTACCTCTTCTCTTAAGAGCCCAGTGCTCCCAGTTTCCAAGGCCCTTCATGTCTGGCTGCTCACTGGAAGTGATGGATTTGAGGAAAGGCAAAAGCTTGTCTGTCTCGACACCGGCCGACGAAGGTTCTTAATGGAAAGACCTGCTCCTGTCTAGCTCACATGACATCAATAAAGTTCTGGAAGTTTTGATCTCAATGAGTCTGTGTCAGCTGCTGTGACCAACCGATCATTTTCCATCCACCACCAAGACCTTTAAAGATTTGATCTAACTTGAATCTGTAATATTTTGTCTTTTCATGCTTTGTTTACATATGAGACATGTTGGTGTGAAGCAGGCTGAAATTCTAACCTGAATTTCAAGACATGAGAAAATCGAAATGTCTGTCTTCAGTTTTCAAAAACATATTAGTCATCAAATATTAGTTGATCTTCACAAAAATTAGCCTTTATATGATCTCCATTACTTGAATCATGAGATCCCAGGAAGTTATCTCTTACTGTTATATTATTTTAACTGATTATCTCTGATGTTGTGTGAGTGCATTTGTCAACATGATCACTAATTATACAAAATGACTTATTTCCAAACAATATATGGAAGGGTGGGCGGCACGGTGGCGCACAGCAAGAAGGATCCGAGTACGTCTCCACCTCTGCCAGCCTTTCTGTGTGGAGTTTGCTTGTTGTCTGCGTGGGTTCTCTCCGGGAACTCACGCTCCCTTCCACAGTCCACAAACATGAAATATTGGTGACACTAAATTGCCCGTAGGAGTGGTTGTGTGTCTATGTGTCGGCCCTGCGATGAACTGGCAACTTGTCCTGGGTGTACCCCGTCTCTCAACCGGTCAGTCCTGACAAAAAAAGATCTGCAAAAACCAAGGATAAGCGGTTGAGAATGAATATGGAAGGGTCGGGCACAGATCACAAGCAAAGTTGGTTTGTCAAAATATTGGGATTAATTCTAGAAAATGGCAACAAACATCGACACTGACATAAGGTAAATGACATTTGTCTTTTTCATAATCTTAATGTAGAACAAATGCAGCCAAGAGTTAAACTGATTAGCCATAACATTATAAACCCTGACAGGTAGGGCAGAATAATACCGCTATTAGAATGTGATAAAAATGTCTGATGGGAGTTTCACCAATCTTGTGTACTGACAAATACTGCTGGTTGATACACAGTTATAAAAATCAACTTTATTCAAATGTTCACCGATACAAAAACAAATGTTGAGCATCTTCACAACTTCAAATCCCGACTTTCTCGTTCGGAGCTTGTTCTCCAATAGTGGTTATGACGTGTGCTTTTACTGCAGTGGGTTTGTAACCATCTCCAATATATTCTGTGGCGAAAAACCTTTCAAATGACGACGAGGTACTTCTCGAGAAAATGAGAGAGCCGACACGCTTATAAGGAATTTGAAAAATTAAGCAAAAGTAGTAACTTGACGGAAGTAAATTTGAGTTGTCCAAAATCCTGAATAAATAACTCTGTTAAAGAATCATCACATTGTCCTAACCTGTCTGCTCATTCAATTCTGTCCATTTAGCCCACAATTAAAGACTCAATCGGGGTGCTTGTAGAAATACTAAAGACAACTCTTCTACCCACAGAGTGACGGTATCAAAAGTAAAGGACTAAGACCAGCCTGGTATCGCCCAACCGTTTCCTCTCAATCATTTCAGTTATGTCAAATAATGACAGACCATATATACACAGAAGCAAAAATAACAGTCAGCAAAATCCTGCTCTGAGCAACTGGTGCAGACGTGAGAATGAGCAGAATCTGCTGGTGCAGACTGGACCTGTGCGGACGAGTCGCTTCGTTTGGGGTGACAGGTTGGCACTACAATATTACAGGATGTATGGAAAAGAAAAGGTTTAAATCTTCATTCAGTTCTGCTTATTTCGCCAGTCCGATCTTCTTTGCTTCAGTTTCATAAATGAGTAACCTCCACATCTTCACTATGAAGACTTCAGCTTCTTCATCCAGAACCTACAGCAGCCGGGAAAGCAAAGTTAAGAGTTGGACATTGAAATTCGATGATATGGGGGAAATTACTGCCAAGTCAGGCTGCAGGATTATTCATTGATTTAATGAACTGTCAACCATACAGCAGTTGTCATAGCAACTGGACAGCTGGGATAACCCGGTCTACTAGCCCTCGGTGATTAGCTGGCAGCATAGGTAACACCACTTTGGAAAAATAATTATACAAGAGGATCACATATTTCACAGCTTCAGTTCAGTGTTGTCACCATTTTTCTCTAGCCATCACTCAGTTTTATTTTTATTTCTTTTATTCATTTATCAGACATGTCAAATGGAGTGTGATTGCATCCGTGATGGATCGGTAAGGATTGCACCAAGGAAATGTATTTCCCGGTCGGGTGGTGCTTTAATATGCTTTACAGAAATGCATTGTATGGTTTGATCATTTTAGATGTCAACATGACTCCATCAATACCATGTCAGTGTGAGAACTCAAAAATATATACGAATAATACAAATTAAAGAACTGAATTAATTATTGAAAAGGTAGGATGAATATTTCTAACACTATGGGGAGCTTTATCTCCCAAAGTTTCCAAACAATAACGTCTCGACCATTGGTCTGATTTTGCCCAAATTTGGTTCAAATGAATTCCCTCAAGGAGATTTATCATGTATATCATCATGTTCTTCTCTAATAGTTCATATTTATTACTAGGAGTGAGTACAAAGACTTGTAAAACCTGCACACTGACTGAATGTTAACTCTCTTCGCATACATGAATCTTAAAATGTTCAGCCTTATTTTTAATTTGAAACAAATGTCAACAGAAAAATCACACTTAGGGCAATTCAAACTTCAGCTTACACTTGCCAATAAAGGCCCTTTTGAATTAAAAGGCGGCTAATATCATAGACAAAGTAGAATGATAAATTTATTTTCCACCATTTTTTGCAGATCTGAAAAATAACATAATCTGTAACCAGAGGGAGTGATACAATTCAAATCCTGAGTTACATTTTTGTTTTCTCACATACTGCATACAATATAACTTGGTATCCATTATTAATTCATTAAATATTCCTATAGAAAATATTAGAGCTTCCTGCCTGCTGTCAGGATAGATAATAATTACAGATAACGAACAAACACATACAGGTAACAAACACAGCGAGAGGCTTCTTTATTCGTTAACATTACTCACCATGGCAACATCATCCAGGATGCTCTGCGGCATACTGTGAGCCATCACCTGAGGAAAACAAAAGCATCAGTCATTTCCATTTATTCACCCTCTAAAGATGAATGAAGCTAAATGTCCGACCGTCGCTTCATGGATACCTTGGTGCAGACAAAGTCCACTAAGGTCGGCTCCTCCTCACCAATGTATTCAATGATCTTTTTATTGATCCAGGGCCGAACGCGTCGCTCCATTAACGTCTACAAACAATGAGAAGAATTGACACAGGCTTCTTCATCATCTGCAACACTCTAACAGAATAATTAACTAAATCAGTGCATTATTCACTCCAGCATCATTACTCATCCCGTTAATTACACTAAGTCTTATTTAACCACATTCTTCCTCCTCACCGTGTCGACCATGGACCAGTCCAGCGGGTAGGAGAACAGCTCAGGCTTCGCCGTAGGAATCTTTTCTATCAAACTCTTGATGTGTTTGCGTTTCTCCTCTGTGTTGGCTCCCTTTATGGCGGAGAGCCCGGCACCGTCGACCCCGAGGCTCTTGTCATCGTCATAGTCCAGGGGCACCAGCTTCCTCTTGCGAGGCTGTTCGTCGGCCTCTTCGTCATCAAACTTGTCGAAGACGCTGTCCACAGGAAGCTTCTTCCTCTTACCAGAGTTGGGTTGACTTGGACTTCCTGTGGCTCCTGAGGCGATAGGGATAGCGAGCTTTATTAATGTATATTTCATTCATGCAGCTTACCACAGGAAGACTTAGAGGCAGCTAATAGCAGTTAGGGGTTGAAGAACTAACTGATTTTTATTTTTATTACTTTTTAGATTTGGGAGAAAGTATGAAAAAGGCCCCAGACTTCTCAACATCAACAGAAATTGTGGTTTGTTTTTATCAGGCTCTGCTCTTAAATTCTCAGTAAATCCAGTTGATTGCCATGGCTACTCATCAGTGAGATTGGATGGGAATAACGTAATATCTGACTATTTAGGAACCATAATTCAGTTTGATATCAGGGAATGATAAAAATACAGATTTTAATTACAATTACATAAACTATAAAAGCAGCAAAGTATAATATAAGAAGCTAAACCAGGTGAATGTTTAGCATTTAGACAATTAGTCAGAGCTGAGTGTAACGGATGAAGATCATTTTGCTGAACATTTTCTATCACCTCACTGAGTTGGCCCTCCACACTCGTCATTACAATAACAAGTATCTGATTTAAACTCACCAAGTTTGAGGCTGAGGCCGATCTTTGGTCGGTTCTCCTCCTGCGGCAGAGCGTCGGGGGGTGAGTTTTCATGAGGGATGATAATGCCACAAGGTGACTCGTCGCCAGGTGTGTTGGGGGACACATTGCCACTGGCCGACGATACTGATGGCGCAGTGGTGATGGGCCGCATTGTTGGCTTCAAACACGGTTTCACATCGGGGTTATCTTCGTCATTGTCATAATCGTCTTCCTCACCCTCCTCCACATCGTCGTCTGAGTGGGTGGGCCGCGAGTGGGCCTCTACTCTGTCCGGTTCCTGTCGGCGGTCCCGATGGTCCCGATTGTCTCGATTGTCCCGATTGTCTCGATTGTCTCGATTGTCCCGATTGTCTCGATTGTCCCGATTGTCTCGATTGTCTCGATTGTCTCGATTGTCTCGTGGCCCTCTGTGGCGTTCCCGCTCCACCTCAGGCTCTGGCTCTTGGATGATAGGAGGTTGTCTCAAACGCTCCTCCTCTTCCTCCTCCATCTGGACCAATAAGAGGCAAAAGAAAACAAGGTCAGCAATGACAGCTGGATTCTTCTGCTGGGCAGAGATGAAGACTGGCTCGGATGTTAAAGTGACCTTCACAAAGACAACAGACCGCCTACAGTCTCAAAATAGAAGCATAAGGAAAATACACGCATCACTGTTGAGAAGCATACCCTGCGTAGCTCTGCGTCTGGGTTTGGATGTCCCTCGTTTAACAGCCTCTGTCTGATCTCCTCCAGCTCCTCCTTCTCTCTCTTCCTGTCACGCTCGTCTGCCTCCATCTCCTTCTCTCGGTCTCTGAGACGCTTCTGCAGCGCACTGCCCCTAGGGGTCACACCAAAAACAACAGCCTTCACAACAAAAGATGGAGCAGCAGTGCTGCCGCTGCTATGAGTCAGATCTGGGTCACCCATCAGAAAACCTTTTAACACATCCAGGCAAAACATCTACATTTGTCTAAAAGTTAATAACATTTGGGGCAACGTCAGGTGTGTCTCAAATATCAGACAGTGGCAAACTCAATAAGCCACTGCAAAGGCTGCATATGAAATGCAAATCTAATCAGAAATAGACGTGCATTTATTTTATTATATCTTTTAATAATCTACTTTGGGCCAAATGAAGGGCGGCATATTTTTTTCTGTTGCTCACCTGTAGTACTTGGGGTCGTCTCTGTCGTCATCATAGTCTTCAAGAAACTCCTTCAGCCGTTTGCCTTCCTTCATCTGAAAACGCACAGCACCTCAGTGAAATTACTTCGGCCTAACAATTATAAACCTGCAGACAGACTTTGTTTGCAACACAGGGAAATATTCAAAGTTATGGAGGATCTTTAAGAATGCTAGTGCTCATTCGGTGTGATCTCACCATTTCCCGCCGGCGCTCATCTTCCCTCTCCGACTCCTTGGCGTAATCTCGCGCCTTCTTCCTCTCCCTGAGCTCCCAGTTTTTTAGGCGCTGTGGTCACAGCAGCACCAGGTAAGTTACAGTCAAATATACTCATGTTCCATCACCAGGTAATATTGATATTAAGGTACAGGCAATGTCCCAGCATTTTCTACCTCCTGATAAGCTGTCTCCTTGTCTCGGAGCCTCCGCTCCAACTTCCTCCGTTCATAAGCCTCCTCTTCATCCTCCTGGTCTCGTTTTTTCTCTCTGTCTCTACTCACCTCCCTGCAAAGATAAATGTATTATGTTTGAATTGAAATTGGAACCAATAAACATGTTAATGTCTGTGACTTAAACACTGTGCGGTTTATCACTGCTATAGACAATCGTGTTTGTAACACACATTCTGTTTATATGTGTTCCTCATTTTATTACCGATCTGTGGACGGTAGTACTGTGTTCTCATTTCTAGTATCCTATCTTTTAGACTTGTATTTTTGTCTACTTGTGCATCAGATCATGCCGCTGTAACAAGATCATTTTCCAATGGGATTAATAAAGTATTTTCTTTTTTAATAAAAACTTACAGAATGGAAGTTTTTTTATAAGCTGGGGTCTATCCAATGATCAATCATTGCATTAATACCACCTGCCTCTGCTGGCATATTTTTTCCCAGTTAGAATGTACTATTAGGATTCACCCGGGATTTAATGAAAGCCTTACGTAACTGAAAATTGGTGTTTTGTGGTGGGCTATAGGTCATTATCATTTATTACCATTCATGCGGTGTGACATGTAATGAATCTCACAGTTTCTATATTAAAACAGAGTCAGGCATGCTGAAAACTCTTAACATATTTCCAAACTGATTTCCTTTATTTTATTGCTTTCGGTTAGCTTCAACATAAATCACTAATAACTCCTGTCAACTTAACATTTTCTTTAATCAGTTCATCTAGCATCTCTGATTTAATTGGGTGAAATCCATAAGGCTTCCTCTTTTTTTTTTTTTACCTGGATCGACTGCGCTCAGGGCTCCTTTCACGGCTCCGGTCTCTGTCCCATTCCCGCTCGCGTTCCCTTTCTCTTGTCCGGCGATCTCGGTCTTTGTCTCTCTCCCGTTCTCGCTCTTTCTCCCTCTCTCGTTCTCGCTCTCGCTCCTTCTCCCTCTCCCGGTCACGTCGCTCTCTCTCCCGCTCCCGCTCTTTTTCCCGCTCCTTGCGTTCCCGCTCAAACTCCAGCCGCTCCTTCTCCCGCTTGTCCTTCTCCTCTTCCAGTTTCTGCAGAGCAAAACAACAACAGGCTCAGCCGATGCCACAAATCATCAAGCCAAACATCGCAGTCAATTTTCTACTGTACACAGATCAAGTGGTTTCCAGATCTTTAAAATGACTTTCATAAAGGAACATGCCCTTCACTAATCTTTGCAGAGTGTTTAAGAGAAACTGGACTGCTAGCTGGGAAACCTGGAAGCATGAAAAGATTCTCCCTCGCAGAGAGACAGCCTCATCATCTAAATCAATATGCCAGTATAAACTACATTTTAGCAGGAATGTAACTGGAAACCACTTTAAGGGTCATAAAGGTACGTGGAACATCTTCAATTGAAGCCTTCATAACGAGAAAATGGTGATGCAGAAGACAATGCATTTTCTCTCCTTAAGAGTCGTCCCCTCAAAACAAGGAAAGCAAACAGAAAACAGGCGTCAGTCTTTTGGTGAACTAGTTTTTTGTGACTTACAGGTGTTGAACTACGGACTCAGCCATTCGCTGCCCCTACAAGCCTTTTAAGTTAGGCCTGGGAGGAAAGCAGGTCACACGGTATACAAGGGAAAAAAATTATGGGATTCCGTTTTGCTTAATCATCATCATCATCATCATCAAAAACAACAACCTTTGCTTCAACGGTAACATTTGGTTAAGTGCTAAATCAAGAAATAAACATAATGAACATCAGCATCACAGTTTCTGTACAGATAAATGAAATTGTAGAAACGGTCTTACCCCTGCAGAAGTCTTCAGTAGCTCTTCATGACTCATTAAGACACACCCACCCACATCCAAAACTTGCCTTTGCAGGTATTACACACAAGGCTGCAAATGTTACGTTATTTATCATTCAACATTTATGTTAAAGCAGAAGCTCACACAGAATTAGATAGTACTAGACGGACAAAGAGACAACACTAACCTCTGAGTACTGCATTTACGTTACTCTCATGACATCTGTCTACATAGTGGAATGTGCACGAAGTGCAACAACAGAATTGACTAACCCTGAGGTCAATTGTTTAATTAAAAGCATCAATATATGGCATCATCTGCAGCCACAGGCAGGCAGCCAATCTAAGAACACTGACTAAATTATAAGCCTCTGGTGTAATGCAAGACAAGGGAAGGAAACTTCACACATGAGAAACAGGATGGAAAATACCCACAATCTTAGACTTAAATGGGTCACGTTAACATTACTCTTACTGCCATTCCAAAGAAGTTGGGCCGTGTGTAGAACATATATAAAACAGAATAGTTTTCCTTGACTACAGTTTTGTGAAGTGTTACTGTGCCATTTCCAATTCATCCTTTATATAATCCCGTGTTTTATAAAGACGTGAACAACTTACATCCTTGCTTATGAAAGACTGATGATGCCCTTTTCAAAGCTAAACATGAGAGGCGAAAGCCTGTTACTATTTAACTTATAACACCACATATTTGAGATAGGTCTCAAATATGTGGTGTTCTTTTTTGTCTTATCACACCTTTTTAAGTCTTTTATTGCCCAATGTCCAAACATTTGCAGGCATCAAATTCTGATTAAGCACATATTTACAAAAATCAATGGAGGGGATGAGATGAAAATGGAATTTATTCTCTCTGTTGATAATTGAATATGCCAAAACGTTCAGCACATTATTTCCTTTTATTTACATTTTACTTGAACTGTTAACTTTTTTGAGTGTTTAACTCATGTGCCTTGATTTAAAGAAAAATCATGTCAGGTGTTTTTATTTTACTTCCATTTGGGCATCTTTTCACTTACCTGTGTTGAGAGTCTACCAGGAAAATTTACATAAATACTTGACCAACGACACGGTTCTGAGCCGAACAATATTCTAACAATTTAAAAAATAATAATAATAATAATAATCTGACGGTAAAAAATGTTTGTTTGCACAGTTTTTGTACGTAGTGTTTGCTTTTGTAACACTTTTCAAACAGGATACTCAGGATCACTCACTATTAGTGCATGTCTCCTACAAAAGACAGTTAGAAAACAGTAATTTAAGGTGAATGTAAATTCTTATATGCATATCTGAGAAAAAGAAAAAAAGAGAAATGCTTAAAAATCACAAAATGTCAAAAAGTCTCCTCTCCAATATATGGGAATTGTTCACATAAAGTTTTGAATTTTAAACTCATCTGAGACAATCCTAATAAATGAGCAGTCAAAATTCAACTTGTAAAATGGTAAAAAAAAAAACAACAACAATGTTGTAGTTTGCAAAAATTATTGAAGATATGCTCTGGATAATATAAATACGATAGAACCCACCTAGATATCTCGGTTCATTCTCTCCTTCCTCAATTTGTTCATGTTAGGGGATACTAAACCCTAACTAAACTTACTAAACTTACTAAAAAATTTAAAAGGGCAGGGAAAAAACACTGTTATTTAACATTATGCGGTTCTGCTCTCTGTGTGTAGTGTACGATTTTGGTGTTGTTCAAGGTCTTGATTTTGGCGTATTTATTGAGCTAAGGCTTCAAATGTGGTTTTTATCTTTGTCCTATATATTTTGATTAGATTTAAAAACTCACTGATACAGAAGAAGGCAAACTTATGAGGGACAGAGTGAAGACAGGGATGGAAGCCAAGAAATGGGAAAAGGAAGTCACGCAACAACAAACAGAGAGCACGTACCTTCCCAGTCTTCAGATCAGCGTGCTGCTGTGGAGAGGGCGTCCCCCCCACTACCATAATAAAGAACTACAGCCAAAGGCACTGCAGTGGTTACTGACAAAGAGTCCTTGTGCTTCATAGTGAACACCATTAAGACAGATCAAAATATACAGAGGACGAGCACAGGTTCACTGACTTTAAAGATTCTGGGGGGCGGGGGGATGTCACAATATTAACATCAATGGGTTGGGAAGAAATTCCGTAGTGTCAAATAGTTGGCAGAGTTAAGACCATCATGAGCCCTGACCAACACACACTGAAGTGCAGCACAGTTGCCCCTGTGCAAGTCCTCAAGAGGGGGAACGCCCAGTATATGTATAAAGTAAGTAAAGGCTCATACTTACATCCTATCCTCGTTACTTTTCCCAAAGCTCTGAGATTCATCTTGCTTTAGTCACCATATGATCACTATCATAATGGTGGGGTTTAATGAATAGATTAGCTTTTAGGTAACTTTACATCGTCTCCATGCATTTGTGTGTGATGAATCAAGAATGGCTCTAGAATGATCACACCTAGATAGTTTTACTATGGTGGTAACAGGTGTCACGTTAGGTGACAAAATACTAACCATCTTCCTGTTTGTGGTGTTTGAATACTAAATATAATAACATTTTAGTTGATAAATGTCGTTATATTATTCTATATAATGAAACATTTGTAATGTAATAAGGGGGAAATGAAGATGTTTTGGTCGTGTAAATTTTAAGGACTGCCAAATTGTAGCATATAATGCATGTTATCGAGATCAGAAAAAGCTGTCTTGTAAATATGTCGCCTACATGTGCAAGCTCTAGGAGTAAACTATGTGAGCAGCTGCTGTCCAAAACCTGTAATATCAACTACAAAGTCAAAAGAGCTACTTTACCTTGTGAGTGTCACGGAATTTACTAATCTCTCTGGAGATCAGGTCTCTCTTGTCCTCCTCCATATCAATAGTATTAATGTCATCCTGAAAAGGAAAACGAAATGGTAAAAAAAAAAGAGAATGTTTTATCTGCAGGATTCATTGCAAGAAAACAAGAAATAGGGTAATCAAAAGCTGTTATACCTCCTCTTTTTTCTCCTTTTTTCTCTTTCGTCGCTGGGCGTCCTCATCCTGTGAAGGCGCGTTGAGTTCAGCAGCATATTCCCGCATCAGTCCATCAATAGCACCTTTGATGATCTGATCCTTCTTCTTTGTCTCCTCGTCAAGAACATCGTCTTCATCATCTCCTCCGTCCTCAGCCTTCTTAGTCTGGCAGAGCAAAAATCCTTTTTTTAGCAGTGACTTAGTTATCTAATTACCTCCGACAAGGAGGATAAGTTTCCCTCCATGTGCCTTTGTTGTTTGCATGCTTGTGAACAAGATGACGGAAAAACTAAACAACGGATTTGCATTATATTTTACCCAGAGCTAGAGATAATTACATTTCTGCTTTGTCTCCTGTTTTGCATCACTACAATTAAAAAATACCAAGGAGTTTCGAGCGGTGACATCACAACGTGGCACGGTGCTCTCCTGAAATCGTGTCCATTATTGATACATTTGTTCATTTGATGTTTTTATATTTTTAATCTCACTTTGTTTTGACTGGGACAGTAAGATAAAGGAGAAAAAAAGGAAAAACCTTATCCACAGACTAAAAAGAACCGATTTAGCTATTTAAATGCAGGCCATTTTACCCACAGGCAGGTTTTGGCTTATTCTAGAGTTAGTTACATTTTGTTGATATGCGTCACAGCATTTAAAATAACTACAGCGTTTTGGGCAGTGATGTCACCGTGTGGTGAAAGTGCTATCCTGAAACTAACTCTTTGTTTGGTGTCTATAGACTAATTTAAACTGGCGATATTGAATTTTAATGACAATCATGATAACATTATCTTTGCATCCGTGCAAAACTATGACAACTGGGCTACTTATATATCTTCGTTAGTTTTGGGATATGAAGAAACGGCAGATGGGGCTGTTTAAGGGGATGGAGCTGGAGGTTCATTGAGTTGTGCAGAGACGCTAAGTGGAAGGTGCAACAGACAAACGGTTCCAGAGTACTTCAGAGATATTGAGAGTGTTTGTTGGGGTTTTCAGTAAATGTAGAGGCTGGCAGTAACCCCTACATCAATAGAGGAATCTGGATGACATTTCATTTTTAAATAAAGTGATCTAATTCATTTTGATCACAATAACATTTGCCTATTGTACTGTTGTGATTTGGTGGAGGTTTACTCTCTAATTGTTTTTCCTAGTTTAATAGTTTAATAAAAATGCCAGATTAAACTCATAAGCAGTAACTACACAGGAAATATACCCCATTTGCAGTCTTCTTCTTGGCCTTCCACTCGTCGAGCTGAGCTTTAGTCTTTGCATCCACCTTCACCAACAAATTTTTGTCTCCAATTTGCAGGTCATGAAGGAGGCGTAGTGATCGCAACGTGGATTCTGGCTCCTTATACTCACAAAACCCAAAGGCTGCAACAGATATTGAAATGATAATAGATATTAAGGCAGGTTAGATTAGACTAGATAACCTTTATTAGTCCCACAATGGGGAAATTGCAGGGTTACAGCAGCAGAACATGTTACAGAATAAAATACAGAATAAAATACAGAATAACAGGGCAATATGTGCAAATAAATTAAGTTAAATGTTCAACTATAAAGACATGGTTTTATGCTCATTTTAGGTTTGTTTTAAAGACATTATCTTTAAAAAATTAGAGCGGATTATTGAAGTTAACCATGGATGGATAACTACTTTGTGACCTAATGATCGCAGATGAGTGTATTATGAAGTACCTTGAAGTTTGCCTGAGGCTCCTTGGACTCTCTTCCAGCTCAAAACAATTCCACATTTCTAGAAAATTTGTACAAAAACAGGAATTCAGGACTCAATCAGATGTATTACTGCTGCAGTAGAGGATCGCACTGTCAACAAGTTGGTTGACAATTTTGTACCGAAATTGAGTTTCTGAGACGACAGCAACATTTTGTTAGACAATAACCATGTGGGTAGTAGATTAGTTTGCTTGAAGAATACAATCAATATCAATTAATTTCAGAGAACTCCTGGATGTAATTTCCAGGCATCATCACATGAGAATATTTTTTATAATATTAATACTACATAACTAGGTGACTTGGAGCTAACATGCAATCATTCTGTCTCTTACCGCCAGGAGCTGTCTAATCAGCATGTCTGAGGCTTTTTCGGATATGTTCCCCACAAACACTGTGGTAGTGGGGCCACTCTCCTCGTCTCTGGCTCGCACAGCAACAAAATCTTTCTTGTGAATTGGAGGTTTGCTGACCACTGGCACAGGAGGCACCATTAGTGTAGGTGCGGAGGTCATGATGCCCACGTGAACTGGGATCATTGGTGTTCCTGTGTCAACCAAAGGAAATCAACTTAAGACAGAGAACTCTTGCTTTACAAATGTTACTTGAAAGTTGTCTTACTAAACAGAAGGCTTTGACTATGCTTTGTAAAAACTATATTAACACCGTATTCTGTTCATCATTTAAGGAAATCAATGAAAGGGATGTTGTGTACATTTATTTTAACATGTGACTGCTTACCTGAGGGGAAGCCAGCAAACTGTGGGGGTATCCCAGGGGGGGGCAACAGCGGCCGGCTTAAATGAGGGGGGAAGGACATTCTGGGTGTGAATGGAACCGACCTGAGGAATGAACAATGACAATCATTAGAGTCAATTATATCACCTGTGTATTTTTGTGTCCGGGTGCCGTAATTCCTTTTGTAATAATTCAAGCAATTTATGACTTTTATCAGTGTCACCTATAAAACCCATTCAATTTGAAAAAAACTTCAGTACACACAGATGATATAATTTTTTGTTTAAGCGTCTCAAAATCCCCAAATGTCATGTGGAGCCTTTTCAAGTACATCAAATTAAAATATGGCTCTGATGTTGTTACAAAACAATCCATTTATCAAGTATTATGGGCTGGATTCCAGTTGCTATGCATTTCCCTTTTTAGGGGGTGGCCCTAGCGTACCGTCTGGTATGGCATATTGATTTGGTGTAGGAACACAACCCTCCGATTAATCAGGGCTTGGGACCGGCACTAGATGTGGCTGGGTAGCCTAGTACCCAGCGCTACCCAGCACCAGTGTGGACTAAGGGTCCAGTTCAGTGGGTCCAGGCCCTCTTTTGTTTGGATATTTAATGATTCAAAGTCAAATCCTTTCAATGAAGATGTTTTAATTTTGAGATTGGACTTAAAATGTGACTTTGTTGTTATAGTTATCACCTAATGCACTGTTGTCTATTACACTTGCCATGCAATTCTGCTTTTGATCAGTTTAATTCTTAGGATCAACAGAGCTATTTTGTTTCAATTGACTTGACTAAAAGAATTATGGATTTGAAATAAAAATGGAATTATTCAGGCTATTTCCTATCATTATTAATAATAACGTCAGTTGCTACAAGGCAGGTCGTTCAAGAGCCTTGGGGCTCTGATGGCAAAGGCTCTGTCCACTTCAGTTTTATCCTAGACACAGGAACGTAAAGAAGACCTCTGCCTGAGGATCTCAAACTACGCAAAGGTTTGTAAAGAATTAAAAGATCCGAAATGTAGTCTTGGACCAGGTCGTCAAGAACCTTAAAGGTAATCAATAGAATCTTTGAGATTTGATCCAAATGTAAAGTGCATTATAAATTAAATGTATTATTATTATTATTATTATTAATCTTAAAATCAATCCTAAATCAAAAAGGGAGTCAGTCTGGCGAAGCTAATACAGGGCTGATGGGCTCATAGATCTTTGTTCTAGTCAAAAGCCTGGCAGCTGACTTCTACGCCATCTGTAATCGTTTTTAGAGTTTTTCTGGTTAAGACGAGTAAAAAGGCTGTTCTAATAATCCCGGCATGACGAAATAAAAGAAAGTACTATGTTGTGTGTTCTGCGTCACTGTGATTTAACAAAGGCAGAGTTTTGGCAATATAGCGGAGATGATAAAAACAGGATTAGTGATAGAGAAAGCTTAGTGATATGATTCTGAAAGTTTAGACTTTAATTTTGGAAAAGTTAATTGACATTAGAATTTTATGTCAGTTAAGCACGCGTGTAGGGAACTCAGCATGCCAAGTTCAGTGGGCTTCGGACTGAACTCTAGACTCAAAAATAGTGAAACACTGGAGTTGTTTCTAAATTACATTCACCACCCTAATACATGATAAACAACATGTGTATCCTGCACATCTGAACATTATTAACATTACCGGACTAATGTATTGAGATTGGACCTTCCCTATATTTATCTTTTTATAATACCTTTACTTAAATTGTAAACCTTCTATTCAAATATGTTTGTATCGGTATATTTGTATCATTCTCTTAGGTAATTAATCATGTCCTTTCTTTCCTTTTTTTCACTGCCACTTTCACTGTTAATTTATAATTATGTATAATTATGGGGAATTTTAATTTGGGCAAAAAAAGCCTCAGCGTTGAGCACGGTGTGTTGATGAAGAACGCAGGGAACTGCTATAATTAGAATGGGAATTAACGGACACATTGACCATTAGCATTTCTATAACACCAGTTCAAAACCGTATTTCATTATATCCAAGGAAACCATAAATATGAATTCAGATACCAGGCATGGCGCATTCACGCGGATAAATGTCACATATGTTTTAACACAAATTACATCAGGTCGCCAGATACTACCAGTCCCGTGTGAATAGGGCATAAGCCAGCAAAAGGGGACGAATTTCGTTTCCTTCTTCTATTCTGCATCGATGTTGCAATTTCACCCCCAAATCAAACCGACCCCCCGGACTATCCGTATGAAATCGACCTTATAGACTGCACTGTCACTAAATTGAATCAAGCAACTAGGGGTTTCCAAATGGTCACATGACAGCAACCAGTTTGGTGTTTTTGGATAATTATGGTGAGTTTTTATTTGGAAAAAACTCTATAACATCACTATAATGCACTGTAATGTCAGTAAATTCACAAAAAACTGTAATCTTCCAAAGTAGTTGCTGTAATATGAGCAATGAAAATGTTTGTGGTGAATGTGGCTACAGCTAAGAGTGAAGTTATTTAGGTTATTTTCTAATAAATAATAATTAACTAATATGCTTTTGTACAATTATACAAAAGAAAATTTTATTTAAAATATTGCTGTGGCATGATTAATAGTAGCCCACTGATGTGTTTTATGAGTTTGGTGATAGTACTTTGCATATCATTAAAGCTATTGTATTTTTTAATACTGCTCTCCGTCTTGCACTTTGTAGACGGTCCCTACTCACTCAGCCAACAACCGGCTCCTCCAATCGATCTGTGTAATTCGTCCACCACGGAAGATTACTTATTTTGTTGAAATATAGGTTGTAACTCGTTCTTTATTTTATTCGGCTACGAAAGAGATGTCTCTTGTGTCAATAAAATTGCTCCGGAAAGAGTAATTGATCCAGGAAGCTCAACTCTTAATATGTTACTAGTTTATAACCGTTGTATAAATCCTCCCTACACCCTAGTGACAATTGACCTGCATAGATACTGTTCGAACACGTGCAACAACTACCATCGAGTCATTTAGGACTGTAAGGAATAATCCAACCAAGTTGTGTCAATAATGTAACAAATCTGACAGTGGTCAGATTCTTTCCCAAACATAACACTGACGATATTTGTTGTTAGCTTAGAGTTTCATTACTCAGGGTGGTAGCGAAGCAAAATTACACTCATCAAACTCGAGTCGAATATTTGGTTTTGTCGCTAACATTATTAAGTAATTAAATAACTGGTCTCCAGTAAAAATAAACCATTAGCAATCAGATGAAATAGCTACAACTAGCATTAACCACGCTACTGTACCCGGCACACGAACGCAAGGCTAATATTAGCTAAAGCTTGTGCTAACGTTACAACTAACAAACAGAACTCACTTCAGTGGGTAAAATAAGACTTCGAAATTATCTTAAAATGTCCAGAGATACATACCCCAACTTAGGTGGCGTACAGAAGGAGGGATGGAAGGTGCTACCTGACGGTTATAGATTGTATAAATCTTTTAGATGTTCTGAGTGTTGTAGTAGCACATTTGCTAGTAAGGGACCTTCACAAACATCGACGCAAGCGCGCTAAGCACCAGCCTAGGAGCCCGCTTGTTTTGATTGTCAGGACGTAACCGCTGGGCGGAACAGGAAAGTGTGTGGGAACAATTACTGGTTGTACTAAGTATCTTAACGTAGCTTTTATTAAATTAATTTTTTTTGAAGAAGAAGATTGTACGCCAAGTTCGCACTTATGTTCTTTCTGTCTGCTTTTCAGCTGGAAAGGTACTATACTCTGTGACGTCATATTTCAATTCCACCCAATAACTATAAAATAACAAAATGTATCACACCAAATTGACTGTATTCGTTTTATTTAATGAGAAATATTTCACCACTCTGTTGCTACTGTTTTTCCTTTTGTTGTTTATGGTTTGTGAGTATCTATCTATCTATCTATCTATCTATCTATCTATTTACATTCATGCATCCATTCATCCATACATCCATATGTTTTGGTATATTTATTAGGGCACATTTTTACAATTCATAGTGCGAAAGTAAATATTCATATATGAATGTTTGAATGAGACATAAGACAGCTTTGGAAAAAAAACCATAAGAGTTAATGAATGTAAAATGGGTCAAACATAATGACGGATTTGTGAAAAAAAAAGGTTCATTGCTGGAGAAATTAATAATGTTGAATACCTTTGCTCTTCCTTTTCCTCTGTCCTCTGCATCCTATTTCATCACATTCCCAACGTTTAAGTCCTCAATTACATCATCCATTTACCTTCTCTTTAGCCTTGTTTTCTCTTACCCAACATCCTTTCCCCAACATATCCTTCAGTTTTCCTCTTGACATGTGAATACCACCATAGTGTTACATTATTTTAGTTCCACAGGCGACTGACACATTTAAAAAAGGAATTAAAACTTTCCTTTTTAGCAGAACCTATAACTTTAATTAACATTGCTGCTTTTTGGTCAGGTTTTTATATAGTTATTTTTTTATTTTTTTATTGATGCCTTTATCTGCTTTTACATTGTAGCACTTTGAGATTTGATCCAAATGTAAAGTGCATTATAAATTAAATGTATTATTATTATTATTATAGTCTGCTCCTTAATGTCCGAAAGAATCTTGAGAAACTACACTTTTTGAATTATAATTATTTTCTACAAGTATAATATACTTGCCAAATATGTTTTAACATCGAAGAAAAATCCGACCAAATTATCAACACATGTGCACACACACTCAAAAAGGGCCTTGAACATTAAAGTTTCAGTATTTTAATTGTATATGAAACATCAATTAATCAATCAATCTTTATTTATATAGCGCAAATTCACATCAACAGTTGCCTCAAGGTGCTTTCCAGAAAGAGCAGGTCTAGACCTGACTCTTTATATAATTTTCTACAGGAACCAACAAATTCCTCCTTGAGCAAGCACTTGGCGACAATGGCGAGAAAAAACTGCCCTTAAACGGGCAGAAACCTCGAGCAGATCCAAGACTCAGAGTGGACGGCCTACTGGCATGACCGGGTTTATATCCAGTTTATGTTAATAGTCACATTTAATGAAAGGTTTTCCTATCTTATTCATAATATGAATATGTATCAAATGTGGTGACATTCGCGGGTTACTACTGTAATATTATTTTTTAATTTATTACTAAATGGATTTTTGCGTAACATTGTGTTTTTTATTAGTGTTCATCTAAACATTCATTATTATGTTGGCTTGAGTATGCAGACTATTGTATTTTTTAACCTAATAGCATTTTTAGACTTTTCTACCTGATCTAATCTAAGACAAGAAATGTAATATTATTCACTTCCATTCACTGAGCCATCCATGGAATAGGAGCCCCCTTTGAGATGCCACACTAAACCTCTGATAGACATCAGATATGTGTTGATCTCTTGACATTTGACAACTATTTATGGCAATGATCAGAAAATTATACTGTCAACTACTGCAACAACAACGTGATCCATTCCCTTTTACTTCACTTAGTATATTTGTACTGTATGTATGTACTGCGTAACATGTGATAAAGCAAAGTAAAGATTATTAACTATATTACCTTATTTACTATAATAAATACCTGCCCTTACACATTTTAAACTATATAGTGTCTTACCGGTGTATTTTATACAATAAAACAAAGGTTATTCGGTGTTATTACATTATGTTATTTATTTGCAAATACAGATCTATTTCTCAAGAAATTTGAATGTGTCAGGAACATACTCTTATTCAAAATAGAAAATGAAAGTCCAATTCAGTGTTTTTCTTAATGGCCATGATGTAGAAAAAAACGTCTCGTATATCTATTCTGAAAAAAAAAACTAACCGCTCATTCTTCACTCGTTTTCCATTTTTTAAATATATTTTCGATTAAGCGCTCCAAAGCATTTTGTTGTTAGGTATCAGCTCTCGCTGACAGCTGTGCAGCGAGGGCTGTATGTGACAAGGCGTGACGTCACTTAGGCGGGTTTTTTCATGGAAAGTGCTAGAAGAAACGGAGTACACCATCCCGGTTCGAGATATTCTTCCATTCGAATAAAAAGTCCCCTATTCTTTGCTTCAAATTAAACGCTCCATCTGTAGTTTCTCATTAATGTTTTAAAATGAATACAGACAGTATTACTTTTGGAGTATATTTTGGTAGCTAAAGAGCGTAATTCACCAACAAAATTGTGTCTCCGAAAGTCTGCCTGGTATCCTTTCGATGTAAACTACCACAAGATGGCGTCAAAGATACCCCGATTGCTGGTGTTGACTTCACTTTTAACCTCTTGAAGTATTGCTTTTATAACAGGTGCATTTAGTTGCAGAATGTTCCGTCTTATAAATGATAGATTCAATTCATTCCTGGTGTATTCTTAACATGTAGTAAAATTGCTGCACATAATCTTGCTGTAAGAACATTTATCCAGCATTTGATACATTATATCATTATTTGAATCAGAATCAGAAACCAGTTTATTGCAAGGCAAGTCACACTTTGAAGGAATATGACCTTGTGTTATTGGTGCAAAGCATGCAGTCACAAAATCTAGTATATATATATATATATATACACACACACACACTATGGGTATAGAGTATGTAAAAGAGGAAGGAATCGAATGTGCAATTATCAAATTATGTTTAGACAAACGTACATGTACACGTGCATTCTCACACGCACATATACATACACACACATGCATGCCAACGTGCATAAGTAAACATAGTATTGCATAGTATAAGACAGTGCAGTAGTATTAGCTGTTTTTTCAACAATTTTCAATGAACTGATATCATCAATATCTGTATGATCCAAATGTAAAGTGCATTATAAATTAAATGTATTATTATTATTATTAAAGTGTTAATTTACTCAGTGTTTTTCTACTAACCACTAGTTTAAGCAGTGGATGGTGCACCGCGGAGGGATACGGCCGCACACTGTGAACAGTGTATAAAGATTCCAGTCCATTAAAAGGAAGTCCCTTTCCATTTCCCTGCGTCAGAGAGCAGAAGGGACTGTATTTTGGTTGCATTTCATTCAAGAAAAGTCAACGAAATAAATAAGGTACGTACACAAGTTTTTCCACTAGCAGAGTAGACAGGTAAACGTCTTAATATGTGACATTTTGCTCACTCTCCAGTGACTAGATATTGGATGTATCAACGGTCAGAGTTCGTGAGTCACGACGCTAATGTTAGCATCATAACTGTCTAACTGAGCCAAAGCTCGCATACTAATGTCACCTGTCTCATCGCATTATCGTTGAAATGTTGAGGAATACAATGTGAATATATTGTCCTAGAATTTATGTCCAGCTCAGTGGGTGCTGCACCGTGCCGCACTGTGTAGGCCAGGTTCATGTTGCACCAAGGCAGGTGTGTTGAAGATATGGTTTGGTTTACATAACGGGAGTTAAACGCAAAATGGAAGCACACTCGATCCAACTGGGTCAAATGCCCGAACTGGACCATCATTTCAAAACCGAAGCCTAATATTATATTTCGAAACGCTATGGCTACTAAAGCAACTGCAATAGTGAAATTGTTGCTGGAAAAGAAATTATATAAGGTTTACTCAATGTTACTAAGGTTTACTCAATGTTACTAAATGAAATGGATTATATTAAACGAATGTGCTTGATTTCTGATTTATTCTATGGTCACGCTGTCTAGTAAGGTAAATTACGGCTTGGGTACTCCGGTTAATCGGCCAATCGGCTACTGTGTATTATTACGGCAATCCTCAACGTTTGACCAGGTAACATTCAAGCGAAATAAAAAATAGTGCCGAATATCCGTACGGTAGGATTGCGCTGTCCCTAGCCGATCATAAGCACGTGTTTGCGGAGCCCATTGTCTGTCTGTCGACGCCATGTTGGTTAGCGGCTACTTCCGCCCTGGTGGATAGCACGATGCCGACTTTACATATATGATCTAGGATGCTGAGTTAAACAGTTGGTGATTTTAGGTAAAACGAGTCTCTTCTGTTGGACGAGAAACATGACACCATTTCTCAAATTTTTTAAAGAGTTATTGATTAAATGTTGTTTTTATCTGCAGATGCCTGAAGAAATGCACCAAGAGGACGAGGTTGAGACCTTTGCCTTCCAGGCAGAGATTGCTCAGCTGATGTCCCTGATTATCAACACCTTCTATTCCAACAAAGAAATCTTCTTGAGGGAGTTGATCTCCAACGCTTCTGATGTAAGTACAGGACAATCTTAGTTTCATCACAATTTGTCCTTTTGTTGTTTACAACAAATAATCTAATTGCACTGTGTATTATATGATCCTTTATTAGCTCCAAGCAAGGACATTTCTGTGGTTTTGGTACTGTGCACTCTTTAAAATGTATCTTTTAATGTTTTAACAGGCTTTGGACAAAATCCGTTATGAAAGCTTGACTGATCCCACCAAACTGGACAGTGGCAAGGATCTGAAAATTGAAATTATCCCCAACAAAGCTGACCGCACCTTGACCCTTATTGACACTGGTATTGGTATGACCAAAGCTGACCTGATCAACAACCTTGGTACCATTGCCAAGTCTGGTACCAAGGCCTTCATGGAGGCCCTGCAGGTAACAATAATACATTTAATTTATAGCGCGCTTTGCATTTAGATCAAATCTCAATGTGCTAAAGGTGATTGCGATCTCATTACAATGAAAGAGCACTTGTTTTATGTATATTGAAGTGTATTTCAAGCAGTGGCTGACAAATGCTTGATGAACCATTGTTTGAACAGATGCAGTAAAATTTAATCAACAGGCAGCTTGGACACGACCCAGCAATATGAAATGACTTCTTTCAAGACCGTTAACTTGGTGTTTAAGGTTTTATATCAGATCAGTAGTAATTAATTGAGGTCCCTTGATTGGATATAGCAACTAGAAAGTATTGGTTTCACCAGAACTAACCTGATATGGTAACTGAAATTAAACATGAGTGAGGTCAAATGTGGAGGCAGTGAAACTAAATTTGTCATGAAGAAGGCAAATCACGCTGTCCATTAAAATGGTGTTTGTGATGCACTTTGGCCACATAAGCCTGCTTTGACTTTAGAAAAGATTTCAGCTTGCAGCAAATTCCGTAATCAAAGACCTTAAATGCGACATCAAATACCTGTGTGCCCTTTAGGCTGGAGCTGACATTTCCATGATTGGTCAGTTCGGTGTGGGTTTCTACTCTGCCTACCTCGTTGCTGAGAAAGTCATAGTCACCACCAAACATAATGATGATGAGCAGTATATCTGGGAGTCCTCTGCGGGAGGTTCTTTCACTGTCAAGTCTGATGTTGGTAAGTATCTGACTCATGCATTCAAACCTGGCATTGGATTTTTTTTTTTTTTTTTTGTTTACAAAGGATATGCCCATGTTTGTAGTAGCAGTGAACAAGATAATTTGATACATCCAACAGAACTGGCTTTCTGCTCCTGTATATATTAAATGATTTTGTCATTTAAGTGGACCAATACTAGATTGTATTAGTATATAATATCACTGGATTATTCTACTTAATGTTCACTTAAGGCATCTTTTTGAGAACAAGAACGCATTGTCAATGTGATTCCAAAGGATAGTGTTACAGCAACATAAGGTCAGCAAGTATTCAAAATACACCATGGAAAAAATGGAGATGTAAGCCTTTAAGAAAGAGACATCATTAGTCAGTCAGTTTTTGATTTAGTTTACAACGGATATCATTCATTTGTTACTTTGTTAAAAAAAGAGTCCCAGCACACCAGTTCCCATAATCAACTTTCATTTAATTGCCATCATCCAACTTGTTGCGTTCACCAAGATAAGTGTGCTGATAGCTGAATTGGTTACAGGTGAGCCCATTGGCCGTGGAACAAGGATCATTCTGCACCTGAAGGAGGATCAGACGGAGTACATTGAGGAGAAGAGAGTAAAGGAAATTGTCAAGAAGCACTCTCAGTTCATTGGCTACCCCATCACCCTCTTTGTAAGTACTGGAGTTGACCTTTTTAAAAAAAAAAATAAAAAAAAAGACCAGCAGCTTAACGGTGCAAGTCAGTGAAATAAACCCCATTGTTTTAACATGCAGGTTGAGAAGGAGCGTGACAAGGAGATCAGTGATGACGAGGCAGAGGATGAAAAGACAGAGAAGGAGGAGAAAGAGGATGGTGAGGAAAAGCCAAAGATCGAGGACGTGGGCTCAGACGATGAAGAGGACTCCAAAGACAAGGACAAGAAGAAGACAAAGAAGATCAAGGAGAAGTACATTGACCAGGAGGAGCTGAACAAGACTAAGCCCATCTGGACAAGGAACCCTGACGACATCACAAATGAGGAGTATGGCGAGTTCTACAAAAGTCTGACCAATGACTGGGAGGATCACCTCGCAGTCAAGGTAAATGGTTCAATATAAAATCAACTGTTGCAGGTTCATGCCTACCCACATCACAAAGAGTTTGGACTGAAGAAAATTCTTCCCTTTGCAGCACTTCTCAGTTGAAGGCCAGCTTGAGTTCCGGGCCCTGCTATTCATTCCCCGCCGTGCACCTTTCGACCTCTTTGAGAACAAGAAAAAGAAGAATAACATCAAGCTGTACGTGAGGAGAGTCTTCATCATGGACAACTGTGAAGAGCTCATCCCAGAATACCTGAGTAAGTAGACTTGGCCCTTCCCCACTTTGGCTGATAAAGTAGGCGTTGTCCACCTGGCTGCTCTTTTGATTGCCTATATGAAACTGCCCTCATGATGGATGTAAAAACTAATCAAATATTGGTTGGGTTCCACTAAGCCATGGTCTCATTTCATTCACACCTCCAGACTTCATCCGTGGTGTGGTGGACTCTGAGGACCTGCCCCTCAACATCTCTAGAGAGATGCTGCAGCAGAGCAAGATCTTGAAAGTCATTCGTAAGAACATTGTCAAGAAGTGTCTGGAGCTCTTTGCCGAGCTGGCTGAGGACAAGGACAATTACATGAAGTTCTATGAGGCATTCTCCAAGAACATCAAGGTATCTGAAATCATGCACCACAGCATTGATTTAAATCTGACACTTATCACACTTCTCCTTTCACAAGCAGTCAGATTCATTCTGTGTGGATTCAAGTTTTTAATGAATCTAGTGGTTGCTGTCCTGTCTCCTAGACAAGTGCAGTTAGTTGTTTTGTTTTTTTGTACTAGTCAGATGTGCTGAGTAATTGTGTATTAAGTCAGTTTCATGATGCCATGCTTATTGTGCCGTAGATGATTAACTTGAATATTACATCCGAGTGACTACTTTCCTTGTGTGTACTTGAGGACAAAATGCTGAGTACAAAGGTTATCCAAATGTTTTTTACCATTGCACCAGGGGTCCCACAATCAAACTTGACTTTCTCTCTAACAAAAAATGTTAAATTGTCTGAGTTATAATTTTGAAAAAATTCTTAGTAAATAGGAAACCCATATTTATTATGGAGCTATATTTCGGGTAGTGGGATAATTTACCTCTAAGATGTCGTTGTGTCTAGCACCTCATTATGAGCATATACACTGGGGTGGTGGTAATTAAGTCTAAATTAGCATTTGAGTCATATCCAATGTTCAGCTGGGTAATTTTTAGCCTGTCTGGCATTGTTTTGCAATGGGAATGTAACCATAATTCTTGCTTACAGTTGGGAATCCATGAGGACTCTCAAAACCGCAAGAAACTGTCTGAGCTGCTACGCTACCACAGCTCCCAGTCTGGAGATGAGATGACCTCCCTCACAGAGTACTTGACTCGCATGAAGGAAAACCAGAAGTCTATCTACTACATCACTGGTGTGGGAAAATATCTAACTTGGATAAATAACTTTTTTTGAAAAGTTTACTGCATTGTTTCATTAATACTGATCCTCTTTTCCTATTTTAGGTGAGAGCAAGGATCAGGTTGCCAACTCAGCCTTTGTGGAGCGTGTCCGCAAGCGTGGCTTCGAGGTCCTGTACATGACGGAGCCCATTGACGAGTACTGTGTTCAGCAGTTGAAGGAGTTTGACGGCAAGAACCTCGTCTCTGTCACCAAAGAGGGTCTGGAGCTGCCAGAGGATGAGGAGGAGAAGAAAAAGATGGAGGAAGATAAGGCCAAATTCGAGAGCCTCTGCAAGCTCATGAAGGAGATCCTTGACAAGAAAGTGGAGAAGGTCAGTCTTCCAAATGAGCGGAGATTCATGCTAATCTCAGTTACTTCCCTGGAAAACACAGGTTCTGATTTCAACTTCAATTGACTGTTTTGTTTGGTAACAGGTGTCCTAATTGGGCCTAAGTTTATTATGGTGAGTTTGGTACAGCTGTAAGGAGGCTCTTTATCCTGTGTGCTCTGAATGGACTTAAATTACCAGTATTTTGACTCATGGTTAGGTCGGATTGCTGAGATGAAACTAGAAGTGTGATCTAACAATGCCTGTTTGTTTAACAGAATGTGAAACTAAATGTCAACGTTGAATCAGTTGGGCTACATATTTAGCCATGTGAATTATGTCTGTGATACTTAAGGCGTGGAGTTGGCAAACCAATATTTGGACATTCTGGTGTGTTCATTTTGTTTCTAACATGACTGTCCTGCATGTTTATTTTTTAATTAACTTAAATTGGTCGGCCTGCCGTTCAGACGCTGCAAGTTGTGTGTCAACTCATCCGGCTTCTGTCTCTCAGGTAACTGTGTCCAACAGACTGGTGTCTTCACCCTGCTGTATTGTGACCAGCACCTACGGCTGGACAGCCAACATGGAGAGGATCATGAAGGCCCAGGCTCTCAGGGACAACTCAACCATGGGCTACATGATGGCAAAGAAACACCTGGAGATCAACCCTGACCATCCAATCATCGAAACCCTCAGACAGAAGGCAGATGCCGACAAGAACGACAAGGCCGTGAAAGACCTGGTCATCCTGCTGTTCGAAACTGCGCTGCTGTCCTCGGGCTTCTCACTGGATGACCCACAGACTCACTCCAACCGCATCTACAGAATGATCAAACTCGGACTGGGTATGAACGCCAGAGGAATTTTGGCATTTTTAGAATTTGGCATTTGAACACTTGTCTAACGATCCTTGTTTCTGTAGGTATTGATGACGACGACGTTCCCACAGATGAGACCCCCTCTACATCCGTCCCAGATGAGATCCCTCCCCTAGAAGGCGAAGATGATGCTTCACGCATGGAAGAAGTTGATTAAATGATCCCCAACACCCAGATTTCTAACACTTTAGCCTCACTTTTCAATTGTTCATCTTTAAGCTGCGGTAACTGAAAAACAAATGTCATTCATGTTGTCTGGTGGATCAGTGCTGCTCTCGCATCTGGAGCATAACTGAAAGACCTCAAAGAAAAACGGCTTTGATTTTTTTGTTCTGTTGACAGCACATATTTTAAAGAGAAGTACCCTGTTGCACTGAGTTTTAAAATGTTGGTGCGGTTGATGTGTGAACACGGGAATGGTACATTCCATTATCAGATGAGTTCTGAAGGGTTTGGGGACATTCTGCTCATGTGCAACACTGCACGCTGCATGGGGAGAGAAAACTGTATGGTTCCTTTGCCTGAATCCAGGCTTGTCTGTATTCAAGTCTTGTTTTGCAAAAAATAAAAGATGTAATACCTTAAACTTTTTTCTTTTTCCCCCTCTTCTGTGCACCGTCAACCCCCAGGGTTAAACCAATGTTTATAAAAGCTTATTACAGAAGTGATCACTAGGAATGCATGCTGAGCTTTAGGCGCGTGGCCACTAGATGGAGACACTTACACGCATTAGTAATTTAAACTAGGCTTGAATCCAACTACTTAGTTACTTAGAGCACCTCAGTCACTTATTCTGCCTTTCAAGGTGTTTTACAAATGTCTGAAAGACAAAAGATGTAGAGACTGAAGCACATGTTGGAGTGGTATGAAAAAGGACTTGGAACTATAAAGGGGGAGAAAAAAACTAGCAATGCCGTTGTATGCTTAAATTGATAATAAATATATATATATATATATATATATATATATTAAAAAAAAAAAAAAAAAAAGCCCAGCTAGATTGGATTTTAGTTCAACTTACAGAATATCTTAGTGAAAGTTCATACAAAGCCGCCCTCTAGTACCCATCAGACATAACTAGAAAATTTCAAGCCATTTTGATGTGTGCTCAATTCATGAGGCATCTAATAGAAGTAATACTGCGCTTTTATTTTTATATTTTTTTGGGGGGGGACAAGTGACTTGATGTCAAGCAGATGTACATTTTTTTTATTTGCACTTGGAACAACCTCGCTGAAACTTTCTATGCATATAAACTTGCCTTAATACCAACTTCAATCAATTCAAAGACCTGAATTGCATGAGAGGCTTTAACCCAGCAGATGTATTTTATTTCTGAAGGAGTGGTTTTTCTGTCTAAATTATCACTAATACAAGGAGAAATTGTGAATTTGTTGTGACCGGTGACATCATGGCTTTTAATTTCTTTGTGTGACGTGACGTTTTTTTTATAGCAGGAATATTATTGGTAGTAAAATTAGTCCTATTAGTAGTGGAATAATTACTTGTAATGGCAGATTTGCATTTTGCCTTGAGTTACTATAGTTACATTATTGGTAATAGTAATAGCATTGACATTATGTAGAATATAAAGAATTGCATGAGATTTGCGACAGTTACACAAAATTCCTCTTATAAGTAGTTTCAAATAATCTTAGTGCATTCACAAGATGTGACTTGATTACTCATTAGCTCAAATGTGCTTTTAATGTTTAATCAATATGTGAATTATTTGTCATCATTTTAGCTGTATTATATATTCATATTTTAATATCTGATATTAATTCCTGTTATAAGATGTTTTCTCTTTTAATTCCGTACCTTTAAAGTATTTTTGAGTATTTTGAAAAGCAATTATTCTTTTTATTTCTGATGAGATTTTTTTGTATTGTATTTTTTTGGAACGATTGTTCCTTGTACAAATGTGTCTTGTTATATAGGTAAGTAGGTAAGTTATAGTATAGGTTTCTAAATTTGGATGGGCATCACGATGGAAACCTGCAATTGACATTGACTCTTCTAAAATATCATTGTTTCTGCTCAGGTTAAACTTCCTTGGAAGGGCCCGCTGACAAGTCATCAACATAAACTATGACATTCAGATTTGAGTCTCAAAGCAAACCTGTTCTTCAAGTGTCAGTGGAAAAATCCTTCCATTGTATCGTCAGTGATTCAGCAAACCACCTCACAACTCTGTGGGAAATGCAAGTGTTTCTTTGAAATCGTGTGTCTTGTGCAGCTCTGATGGGGCAGCAACGCCTTTTCTACTGTCATCACATCACACTTAAGACTAGAAAGTTTGAGTGGAACCTCTCATGCATCAGTGTCACCATATTTTGAAAAGTCGCTCACAGATTCTGATTGGATTTTGTGTTGGCGAGGATCTGAAGCCAAGAAATGGCTGATTAAAATTGTCATCAGATCTGTGTAGATGTGCGGATTCCGGATGCTTTCGCTTTCCTCTTCATGACTCGTCCTCTGGGACAAATCTCAGTCAAAGAATGAGCCTTAATTCAACTTATAAACACGGAAACAAACAAAAAATAAATAAATTTCTCTGAACTAGAGGAAGATCCGGTGATGATCGGTCTGGTCCATACTTTAATATGTGATCTTGCCACAACAATCCAGCAATACAAATAAATATGACCTCATTAGACGACACACTGTCCTTCAAAACTTATGCTGAACATCCGTCTCAAAAATTGAAATGGTGTATCAAATGTCAGGGTTGGTAGCAGAGAGATGGAATAGCGATAAAAGTCAGAAGATACCATGAGTGGAGAGATGGCGGAGCGGTAAATTCAGGGCTGTCAAATATCACACCTTACATTTTAACACAAAAAAAATGAATATTAAACAAGACAAAAGAGAGGAGAAAAAAGACATTGTTGTTTCTAAACAGCAAAGTAACAAAGTATAATATATGTCATAGAATTTCCCAAAGTTCTAAATGAAAAAAAAAGGGGAATCTTTGAACCGAATGTGTATCTCAATTATTTTCAAATGAGGAAAATAAATACCAAAAATAAATGATTCTGATGTAAAACTAACATAAGTATACATACATATACAAAAAGAAAGAGAGAGAGAGAGAGCCCAAAGCTCATCTGCATGACAGCAGTTCACAGGTGAGACAGGCTTTAATCAACTGATGACTTGTTCCGGATGTATGCTGCCTCTGACTCAGTGTCAGCTGGTACAGGTTCCGGCCCTCCTGCAAGCAAGTAAATTAGAACCAGTTCGATGTAGCACCGTTTAATTACTGTGATCAGTTCTGTTTGTCTGTCAGAATCTACTTGACAGATTCTCACAAATCTTTGTGTGAGGGTTGGCCATGTAACAAAAAAGGAACTTGTTCACACTTTAATGCAGGAATTAGTAATATACAGAGCAATATTTTGACTAATAATAACAAAGGAGCATTCTAGTTGCTGTTTACTTTTGTGTTCCACCCTCCGATGTTGATTGTTATCCTCTTTGAATCTCACCGAACTGAGCCTCCTATGCGTATAGCCTCTCCTGTCCCCTCCCTTCACTTCCTCATTCAGCTCCTTGTTCTTGACTCCTCGAGATCCTGGATCCTGGATAAATGTACCGTACGAGAACATTTCAGTGTACACATTGCGCAGTGGATTAACATTAAAGCTCTGTTGTCTCCTCAGACACACCCTCCCGTAGTTTTTCCTATGACTCAATGATCGCACTTATTGATGTGAAATTATACAATCAGAATTCGTAGTAAAGGGCTTTGGAGAAGCTGCAGTGACCACTACTCATGACAGGGTTAAATTAAGGAATGGACCCAGAGAAAGGGGCTGAACCAACAGGAACATTCTTCGAATTTTTGAAGACTTCAAGACTTTTTTTTTAACCTTTTCTTTTGTGCCAAATACGTTTGAACTACTGAAACTGTGTGAAAAACGTGGACCTTCTTTCAAAGAGGAGTCAGTGAGTTATAGATAAGATATATTATCTCTCTATCTATATATATAGATCCATTATGTTTATTCCCATTTTCATGTCCTGATTGCTGGGCCTCGATTTGCACACTTTTGAGTTATTTACATCTTTTTTCCTGTTTCAACTCTTGATAATAGTGCTACCTGCATCAAATTAAAAGCCGTGGGTAAGGGACCGGTGCTTTCCAGTATTCTCCTCTACACTGATAAGGCCACAACGGTTTTGTCAGATAAAATCTTCCGACAAAAACAATGCAGTGAAACCGGTTCCCTGTTTTGCAGAAGGACCTTTGTCATGTCAGTTTTTTTTAAATCATTTTTACTGCACCAAGTCACAACAGAAACTCATGATACTTTGCAATACAGCAGTTCTAGACCCCGATATTTCCTTTATTCCACTTAGCAAAAAATACCTTTTAACAGGAAGAAACCTCAGAGCAGACCCCGGCTTTAGGTGGCCTGCGATCTGCAAACTGAAGGGTTTCTAGTTGTTAACGTGGCAGACTCACCATTTTTTTTTATAGAATACTAGCTTTCAGGAAAGGCAAACCTGGCAAAGGAAGGAGGACCCCATGAGCTGACTAGCCACTCATATCGACACATCATGTAATCACCATAAATAGTGCTGCAGTGGTTAGTACCTACCAAAGTGGTGAAAGGAAGGAATACTGGTGAACCTGATAGCGGGTCAAGAATGCCTGAGGCTCACTGATGCAGAGGAGGAGGCAGGGCCAGCCTATGTTGACCAACCAAACCGAATACGTGGAAAAGGAAATGCGCGCTTTGATAGAAAGGTGTCAGAAAACAGTGCATCGCCGAGCGGTTTTGTCAGTAAAAAAGGCCTACACGACTTTAAGCGAGTGGTTTTAATGTTATGGCTGATCATCCATATTGTGAATTGTATTAGATCACCATATTCTTGCTTTAGTTTCAATGGTGGTTCTGGACCATCTGAACATTTGTGTATATTTTTACTTGTCTCTTAGTTCATAGAATCCTTAAATAAGAAAACACTAACAGGAAGTATGGAACATGGAAGTATGGAACATGGAGGTATGGAACATGGAGGTATGGAACATGGAGGTATGGAACATGGAAGTATGGAACAGGGGTTCACAGTTGGCTCTGCAGCCACACAATCATGAAGATTTGTGAGGAGAGTAACTTTAATTTACAGTTTAATGTAACAGAAAAGCAATTGCTACTCCAGATAAAAAACAGATTTTTTGAACATATCAAGCCTGGTTTTACTTCTCATATTTGAAAGCACTTGGTAAATACTAGACAGGAAGTGAGTTCACAGCTTCAGTGGTTAGGAAGGAAGCAAGAAAGAAGGCTTACGCAAGAGAAATACAACCTTCAGTCTTGAAGCATAATTGCAACTGCCTGTGAAATCTGTGTTTTTAGAAAGTATAAAAGTGGATCGTCACAGATCGTCTGGAACACTGGCTGAGTTTGACATTTAAAGTACATCAGTGCATTGTGGTGATCTAAAGGTAAAAAAAATAAATAAATCAAGGTAGTTCATCCTCGCGCCATGTTGTATAACGATGTAAAATTTGAAAATGATCCATGAAATAGTTTTTGGGTTATCGCGTGAACATGAAGGAATCTTCAGACACGGCAGCAATGATGGTTGAATAATATCACAGACTTTCCAGAGATATAATTACGTTCATTTCTGCAAACACATTTTTATGGTTTCTACTAGCCTCAACTGTTGTCAGTTATTTCATGTCTTTCTATACACTCATCATTCCTAATTTGAAGTCTAATTTTGTCTGTGAATCGTACTATATAACCACATAACATGTATTATCATTGGTGTGTCACCTCCACAGCAGGTGTCCATCAGTAAAATCAAACTCTTCATTTCAGTGTCGAGTTAATTTGATGTTTTATTAATAATCCAGTAACCAGAAGAAATAGAATGATAAAAATAAGGTACCAGTAACATTGCATTTCCCTTGTATGAATTCCTTTCTGCCAACCCCCCCCCACCCCGGCAGATCCACTTCTATATGACGGCATCACCAACTCCCGACTCTTCCAAACATTCACATTTGACAAAACATATACAACAGACAAGTTAAAATAATGACTTAAGAGAGATATATTTACAAGATTTTTAGCCTTATTTTAAAACATGAAGTAAAATTGGCGTCGACACGACAAAAAACAAACAAAATACATCTTAAAATAGAGTGAAAAAAGTACCAACATCCACATTTGCTTCACTGATTGCATTATACAGATTGTAAGTAATGCACTCTATTGTAACTCCCTCTATCACAGACAGTGCCGTCTGTAAAATGTTAACATACATTAAATGAAACAGTTATGTTTGCACCATGTGTTCAGCCTATGTTTACAGGTTTGAGGGATAAAATTCCCACAATAAGATGGGTAGAAGGCCCCTCACCTCCAACAGAGAGGACTGCGAGATGAGTGTTTGGCTGGAGTGAGTGAAATATACCTCAACAGAAGGACAAATATGGTTCCTACAGAAATTTGTGTCATCTCATACAGCTCACGTACATTTTTCAGGGTAAACTTTCAGACATGTATAAACATTCAAGAAAACAATACTGTACATGTGAGAGAGGTGAGGAGTTTATAGACTCATGTATGAGTCAATCTTGTAGGCACTCGAAACATCTGTGATTGCTGACACCTGACAAACATGGACCCTGTGTGTAGGGACATCTCTGTGTAAAAGCCAAAACTGGAGGATCCCTTTCTGTAATACAAATAAAAAATGGATGGAAGAGAAAAGTAAATAAACCCCCAACAGATAAAGACAAAAACCACCACTGAAAATGTGGTCTCAGTTCCCAGTTTGCAAATTCGTACTACTAAACCTTTTGGACTCGCGGCTGTGCTGGCCGCTTGCCGGCCTTCATGCGGCTACGTGCATATACCCGTAGGAAAAGTGCCAAGAAAACTACGGCGACACCAAAACCGCCTACTTTGGAGATGGCGTGGCCGTAGAGGAAACAAGAGAGGAGGATTGCGATGGCTTGCCGGAGGGTCATAATGATCGTGAAGACTGCGGCGCCAAAATGGCTGATGGTGTAGAAAATGAAAAGCTGGCCGCACGCTGAGCACACGGACAGCAACACGGCATGAAAGGCAAACTCGGAGTGACGCGTCATGAAGGCCAGCGAGTCGAAGAAGGCACCCTGCTCAAGCAGCGAGCCGACAGTGAAGAGGCAGGAGAACATATTCACCCCGAACATCATCTGCACCGACGACATCTTGTACTTGAACAGGTTGTCCTGCCAGTTGGAGGTGAAGCTGTCGAAGAGGATGTAGCCCATGAGGATGATGATCCCGCTGAAGGTGGTGACGGTTGACGGGTGCTTGTCGGTGGTGCTGGACAGCAGGAACATGCTGACGCCCATTGAGATCAGCAGGGCCGTTAAGTACTCCCAGTACTCGTAGCTTTTGTGGGAGATGAGCTTACCCATGAGCATGACAGGAATGACTTTGGAGGCCTTGGCCAGTACTTGAGTGGGGAAGCTGATGTACTTGAGGGCCTCGTACTGGCACCAGCTGCTGAGGATGTTGGAGAGCGAGGCGAAGGAGTACTTGTACATGGGTGCTCCGTGGCGAGGTTGCTTTAAGAGGGTGCACCAGAGGCCCGATACGGTCAGAGCCAGGATACGGTTCATGAAGACCAAGAACTGAGAGTCTGTGAACTTCTCACCTTCCCCATCTGCAGTCGTGGGTCCGTATGAACGGGTCATCACCCGCTCCTGAAGGACTCCCCATGTCAGGTACGATGCCTAACAGTAAGACAAGAGGCTTTTCAATTTTTTTTAAATATTCTTTTAGAGATGCCTTTCTATCAGAAAACTTTCTCAGCACTTTGAACTAATGTAGCTCTTCGGTGGGATCGGACATCACAGGATGTTCTGTTCTCTTTGTTCATCATTCATTGCGTCTTCAAATGCTAATACCGAGAACACCAAAGAAGCCCTGCAGTTTTAGAGATGCTCTGATCCAGTCGTCTAGCACCAACACCATTTGGCCCATGTCAAAGTCTCTTAGATCCTTACCCCTGCCCATTTCTCCTGCATCCAAAACATCAACTGCAGGATAACATTTTTACTTGTTGCCTTATACTATATCCAACCAACTGACGGATGCCATTTTAAAGAGATGGTGAACATTATTCTGACTCCCGTCACTGGTTCAAGCGCCTCACTGAATCTAGGAATCAGAAGTTTAGGCATCAATCATCCTGTCAGACCCTTGGAGAAGTTTCAATCCAGCCAGCCATAGACGACATATGGTAACTGCTGTCATTATCAGTGTACAGAGACACTTGTGTGCAACGGGATGTGTCATTTGGTTAAACAAATAGAATTAGCTCTAAAACATGAAGGTTTGTCAGAGCATCTAATTACGACTATCTACTAACAGACCACTGAAGTGACCTTAAACTTAAAACCTTACTTTTCCCTTTGGGATATCTTCACTCAACCATATATGCCATTTTTCAAATAATGGATCCTTGAGAACTGACCTTTATTGAGGTGAGAGAGGATGTTTTCTTTGGCTATTTTATGACTTCCCTAAATGAATCTTTGCCGTGCTCTTGGAAGAATTTTGGCAGGTTGCCCGTTTAGGGAAGGTTCACTATTGTACCAGTGTTTTCCACTTGTAGACAATGTATCTACCACCTTAAAAATTGCATTGGAATCTTTCCCAGACTGATGTATTTCAATCACCTCCTTCCTCATCAAATAACATTTCACACAGGCTCAAGTGATATCTGAAAGCCTAACATAATTTTATATATTACAAACATTATTCATTTTAACAAAGGATCTATTCATCGACAGTATAAACATATCAAGTGATTAGAGCAGGGATGTCAAACTCAACCACAGAAGGGGTCAAATTCAACATTGAGTCCACATCGAGGGCCAAACAGAACTCATATTGGCCACGTATAAGCTGAGGGATTATGACATTTTATTATTATTTTATTCACTCATTTTATAGAATTTTGAACAAACCAAGGGAATAGAAACTAGTCAAATTACAGATAAAATTCAGAATAGATCAGCCAAACTAAATTCTATGTCTCCCTCTCTGTGAGCGGTGTTACACGGTATCATTTCCAATGAAACATTTTTATTATCATTCTTTATTAAAACTAGACCTATGTCGATATCCCCGTCAGCAAGAGTATAACCCCGAACAGTTACAATTCTTCTTTTTTCTACAAGCATCCCCCCTGATTGAACCCCTCAAATTAAATGTGATGATATTTCCACAGAATGTTTTGTAAAAAAAAAAAAAAAAAAAAAAAAAAAAGGCTTCCTGAAGTGAGTAAATAATTAACTATTAGATTAAAATGTATGTAAAATATGATATAAACGAGATGGATCTCTTTGAGTCGATTCATATGCACCAAATTTGGACTAAATCTGACAAACTTATACCCGGAAAAACTTGTGTAGCTAAAGCCCCCCCTAGTGTCAAAAATATACAACAGATCTTTCCAAGAATCAATCCAATTCTTCCTCGTACTAAGATCTATTGGGGTATTAAGACTGAAAATGATCCATGAAATAGTTCTTGAGTTATATCTGGAAAACTGTTTTTCATAAAGAAAGCTCCCCCAAGTGAGTAAAATATGAAGTAAAACACGATACATACGAGATAAAGTCGATTCACATTCACCAAATTTGGACAATATCTGAACAATGCTTGATAATTTATGGCTGAAAATCTTTGGAGGTAAAGCCCCCCAAGTGTTGGAAACATACAACTGACATTTCCCAAATATACCCCATTACCCCACTTCTTCCTTGCCATAACGTCTCAAAACGTTTTCCAAAAAATTTTTTTTGTTGAGTTATCGCATTAACACGAAGGACCTGTGGCAGTGGACGCGGCGGCGATGATGATGATGCTATAATATCTCCCATGTTTTCAGTTGATACAATAAGAGAAAAGACCAAACTGTTATTTGATTCACACACCACACAGACATTACTCCTCCCCTTCTACATCAGCACAATCAGAATAACCCTTAAATAGAGCCAGAGTATTCAAACATGATGATCCTTGTCTATTTAATGACTGTCTTGAAGGACACCCACCTGAAGTCCAGCAGCACAAAAGACCAATTTGATGGCCTGTCTGACTGAGGAGCCTGAATCCCCTTCATTCCGGGGAGCAACTGTTCCTTCATCCAACAAACTGGTTTTGGCCTCACTGCCAAACACACAGCCCTTTATGAAAGGAGCGCAAATCCCACTACCTGAAATCAAAGCAAACATAAACAGAATGAATGATTGAACTTGACATTGAGACAACAGAAATGGCTAAATTGGACTGGAGTATCGCACCTGTCTCTAAGTAATTGATACGCTTGAAGTAGCTAATTAGTAGAAAGCCTGGGATGATGATGGTGGAGTATCCCAGCATGTTGACGAAGAAGCGGAAGAGCCAGACATCGTGCCAGCCTTCCAGTAGCGAAGGCTCTTGGGCAGCCACAGTCGAAGGCAAGAGAAGCACGAGCGCAGGCCAAACCCTACAAGGTAATGAAATATAATATTTCAGGCCATATTTTGGGAGACAATGGAAAGAGTATCACCCGACACTAATGTGCAACATATTTGTGTCTCTGCTTAAGCTAGGGGATGGATCAAGACAAGAGCAAGAAAGTAAGCCAATACTTTGTAGTAAGGAAACTACTCATTTTAAAATAGATTTTTCTCTAGATTATAAAAATATACGATTAATAATCTCAATACACCAAGACAATACATTAACGTTAGAACCGACCATAACAAAATTGATAAAAAAAAAAAATCAAATGACAGTGCTATAAAAATGGCCATAAGTTTTTCATGTCTATCCTGGTTTAAGCAAAAGTTAACCAGTGAGCGAGTTTTCAAATCTATTTGTTAGGACTTTAACTCCATTTTCCATTTTCATCATGCTGGATGGATACAATCACGGTGTAATCAAGCTATTGTTCATTAGCCCCTATGGTTTGTATGTATGTTTGTTTGAGAATAGGACTAAGGCAAAAACAGGACGGATATGCATGAAATCGTACCCACAGGTTTTACATATATACTGTAGCTGATTCAAATTTGGTGACGTTAAGAGTTTCCCAGCATTTAAAATAAAGTAAAAATAATAATAGTGTTTGGAGTAGTGACATCACAATGGGGCTACTGCTGCCTTCGTTCCTTTGATTTCATTGACGTTTCTTTGATGGTGGGGCTAGGAACTCAGGGCTAAAGACTATTTGAGAGATAGTCAGACATGTTCCTGGAGCCGTCTGTAGATTAAGAGGCTGGCAATAACTCGACATTAATGGAGGAATCTGCATTAACTTTTCCTTAACCTCAGTTACCGTTAAGCCTTGATGGAGGTTTGTGCTCTCCGAGTGCATTTTCTAGTTGTCAATGTATTACAGACACATTCAAAAGACATCTTGGACTTGAAGTCATGACCTGAACAGTGAGGTCATGACATCAAAGAATGCCACACTTTTCAGCCTGGGTGTGTGGACTGAGCAAGTATCTGTCAAATGATTAATGCAACAACACCGAAATTGCCTCACATCCGAGCTCTGTTTGTGGGAGATTGGCTTTCAAAAACTATAGTACCTGTCATGATGAGACAATTAATTTTCATGCAAAGTTAGACTTAAGCAATGGTAGGCATAATTCATCACTTAACCGGTTAAACTGGTTGTGAGGCAAAGCAGTTTCAGCAAACACACGGAGCTGAGAACACTACATGACTGAATTAATGACTGAAGGACACCTATGGTGAACCAGAGCTTCATATGTAAGCCGTAAAGGTGAGTTCCTTGCTTTCGTGGCACAGGGTGTATCCGCTGCAAAGTGAGCCTGGACCTCCTCCCTGCCAGGGTGGCCTCAGAGTCTGAGTCACACAGAGCTTCTTTGTGTGGGAGTCTGCTGTGGCCTGGCCATCGTGGCCCAAAGGAGGGAGACCTGAGTTCTGAACAAGCAACTTATTACATAGAGGAATGCACTGCGCTCACTGGACAGCCAACCCACGGGCCGTTACACCATGGGCACACAGTGGGGGAACTGCCAACATGTACCATGGAGAGAGTGAGCGCTTATGTCTGGAATCAGTTTATGACAGGATTTAATATGGACTTGAACTGGAGAAAACATCATCATTCCCTCAATCTCAGTGTACATAAGATGTTCCAATCCCTCATAACAATTTGTCAGTAACTGTGACTACTGTAGAAATAGGTGTGGATCAATGAATGATCATAATAAACACATTAGTGCAGAGAGAACAAAATCATTCAGAGCGCGCATACCACCCATCAACGTCACTGTCGCTAAAACCGTAACCATCAGAAAATAGCTTATGTTAAAATAAAATCCTGTGAGGGAATTCTAGTTTATCAGCTGTGGATTACCAATGATAAGAAAATAACAAACCAGTGTTTACTCAATTCTGGAAACCTACACCCAACATTTTAAGACCCTGTGCTTATTAAAGATTCAAGATTTTTATTTGTCAATTTTGCTATACGTGCAGGACATACAGAAAAATCGAAATAGCGTTTCTCTTATTATATGTAATTTAGAAGTTATTACCAATAATATGATTTTCTCTTAAGGCGGATTTGGATACTTTTTCATCTACATATAACTTCTTCTAACCTTTAACAGAATTGTTTGAATGACTGAATGTGCATCATGTCAGCTACATAATGGCGACAGTATAATGTGTCAATCCCGCTCGATTACCAGTAAATATGATACGGGACGATAAAAATCCATAAAAGAATGATTTTTTCAGAGGGGTGTCTTTTATGTCCTTTCAGCTACTAGTCACGTACACAGGACACTTTGTACTGCTGTGCATTGCCGGATTACAATATTGTGAGAATCTGTGTACTAGATCTTCCTTGTACAGTGACTTTCATTGTCCCTAAACACACCAGCAAGAAAGATCTATTCTCAATTTACCCCCTCCAAATATGCATGTCTATCTCCCAGATCCAGATTATCACAACAATTATGAACCCAATTAGGATCCAAGTCTAGATCCGGTTGCATTGTGTGGTGAAGCATCATCAACTTTCCATATCTTTTTTTTTTTGATCTTATCATTATTCCTATTATCTGAAATATTGGTCAAATGTTTATAAATACCATCTCACATTGTTGTTCAAATGGCTCAGAATCTCTTCGTAAGTGGATGTATCTCAAAATTTAATCAACCATTCCTTGACACGGGTATATAATTTCCTAGAAGTCAATAGACATTCTTGTGCGGTAATATTGCTAACAAGCAAACAAACTTGCATATTAAGGCAGGAAAAACCTGTTAACCTATATAAGAGTGTCAACCACATGCCTCTGCGTGTATTCCAAACATACATTATTGCTCAAAGTAGTTTGCAGCGGTGGATAGTATAATTACTTAAACTCTGTGCTTTACTTAAGTGCAAGTCTGAGATACTTACACATGACTTACGTGTTTCCATTTTATGCCACTTTATATTTTAACTCCACTATATTTCAGTGGGACACATGGCACCTTCTAGTTTATATTTACTTTTCAGATAGCAAATCTTTATACAATTGACATATTTAAAAATGGGTGGATGTTAACTGTATGAGATAAACTGAAGGATTTCTTTATGGATTTCAGAAAATGTTCCAACTTCGAAGTAATTATTGGTGGAGTTGTGTAGTTAGATTACCTTTAGCTTGATATTTTAAGTCAAGTGTGCTAATAATTCTGATATACTTTAACATAAGTAAGGTTTTAAATACAGGACATTCACTTGTAGTGGAGTTTTTTCACAGTATGATATTAGTACTTATACTCGAGTACAGAATGAATGAATACTTATTCCACTACTGGTATTTTTACATGTTAATGGCCGGCATTCCAGCTCCATGGTATTTAGAGTTCAAATTCTGTTTTCACAGCAATTACCTGATGGCTCTTTATAGAATCTAAATACTAATCAGCAGTCGTAAGTGATGGTTAACAGCAAATTTGACAGAACAAATAGAATGAGCAGATTCTAAGTTTAATCATTTAAGGATTTGCTATGGAAATAATAGTTCAGCTGTCAATCATATTTTGTATCAACACGAATTACTTATTTATGCGAGTTGAATGTTTGTTTTTCATCACATCACAACGACAGCTACGTTATCAATGAATCAGAGGAAGTAGACGGATTAAATATAAAGTGAGAACCAATAGCCGGATTTATCTACACCCAAAACTAGTATTCCATGTCATTTTTTGAGTTGACGTAGCTACCAGTGCTACTACCTCCATGAAGATGGCATTTTCCCCACACTCCGTGGCCCGACAACTGGCGCCGGACACCCGCCGATAGACTCAAACCTTCCTCTTCCAACGGAGCATGAAGCTGTCGGGAGACGATATCTTTTACAATGAGGGAGGTGTCCTCTTTGAGACAATCAGCCTCAAAGATCCGGCGTCTTCAACTTCTCCTCAAACGCAGATGTGTTCACTTGGTGAAGGAAGGCAGCCTCCTCTTTCGTCAACAGCAGAGAATGCCGGAAACGAAGAAGAGCGCCCTCTCGGCGACTGCGCCTCCCGCCGGTCAGGAGGTGGAACTGCAGCGACTCGTGTATTAATCTGTATGTTGTTTTCAAGTTGCTCAACATGAATTGCCCCTAGTTGGATAAAGTTTGAATTGACATGAATTAAGTCCCAACAGTCTTTTAACAACAACAGTAACATTGTTATTTATAATTATCCTTATCATTAATATAATGCGATATAATAAAATTAACAGGATTGACATAATAGGATGGAGCCCAAGAAATAACAATAAAATAAATAGTAAAACTACATAAGAGGACAGTTAAATAAATATGTTATATTATTATGTTATGTTGAACTTGTAAGACTTGTAATTATCCTTTATTGGCAGCATAGTGGGTAGCACTGTCGCCAAGCAGCAGGAAGGTTATGGATTCAAATTTACCTGAGGTCATTCTGTTTTTACTTTGCATGTTGTCTGTGTGTTTGCATGGGTTCCCTCTGGGTACACCAACTGCCCACCGCAGGCCAAAAAACATTCATATTCAATGAATTATTTGCCTGTCGCTGACAGTGGGCACATGAATAATTGTTTCTATATGTTGGTGAGTTGTCTATGGTGTACCCTACCTACTATATAATCTGGTTTCCCTGTGACCATGCACAGGATAGAGAAAATGAATGGAGGACAGAATTGCATGCACAAAAATGAATCTTACACCCCTCAGTGATGCATTAATAAGCTATAATGGTATTCAGTTGCCAGCATACCTCTACCGACGCTGATATGTCCCATTTCGTTCCAATAATTTTAATAATAATATTTATTAGCACAAAGTTACAAAGTAATATACACAATTAAAACAAGATTAAACATAATGGAGCCAAATACATTTTGACTTGTCAAAGCAGGGAAATCCCAGAATGAACTGATAACAGTGATGACTCTTCTCCTTTGTTCCATTCAGCCAAACCTGTATGTGAGCGTTAACAATTACTGACACATATAAATGGATTCCAGCCATGTGATTGTCATCTACTACACTCACGCTTTCAGCTAGCTGCTCTGCTTCAGTTCCTGTAGGCTGAAGTAATTATAAAATATCAAGAATAAGAACTTTACTCTACATGTCATTGCAGATGCATTTTTTATTATTATTATAAATTTATTTTGCTGTAGAGAATAGCTTCATCTTTCTCCATTTCAGTCTATGCCAGTTATCCACATTTTCTTCATACTTACTTGCTGTTTATTTTTCCTTACTTGTAGTTTTCATCATGTTTATTTGGGCTAGTGCTACTGATATACCCATATTTGCTCTCATATTCAGCAGCATTTGATCAGGTTTCTGCAAGTTAAATTTAACATTATTTAAGAGCGCTTAAAACTAAATTTAAGGCTAGTTATGTCTATGCCACTTACATGCAGAGTTACTTGAATTATTCCCATAAATCTGCGTACAGCAGCATAATTACTAGTAATAGTATTATAATAAGTATTATAATAATAAGTATAATAGTGTGTACCTTTTGTCTGTGTCGGCCCTCCATAAAAAAAATAATTTTGAGCATGATGAAAGCATTTCAGTGAGCATTGACAACGCAGAATTAGATTAATTTTCACTTAGTAAGACCTGAATTAAACTTACATAATCAAGCATGCATAAAGATATTTAAGACATTGTGTAAACACCCATCAGCCATAACATTATAAACGACTAACAGTTGAAGTCAGAATAACATTTAATATTTTGTCACTATGGCAATCCCACCCTCTGACCATAATTAAAGTGGCAGGGTATGAGTTATGCAGGGCTAACTGCACATGACTCTCTTTGTACAACACTTACTGGATGTATAAAATTCCTGACTCCCCACAAGGCAGTTACAAATGAAGAAGCCTCTTGGATGAGAGGTGAAACGTTTTCAGGGCAAAAAAAAGACCAGCTGCTTTGGATTCAATCCACATGGATTACCATGCCCTGAAAACATGAGAATCCACACACAGACATACTTCCAGTGGTCAAAACTGTTTCGTCAGCAAAAAGGGAATCTAAACAATATTAGGCAGGTGGTTTGAATGTTATTTTAGACTTATTGAAGTCGAAAATTCCAATTCCCTAAGACCCTGTGGGGATCCCATACAGGGAAGCTTTATTAATTTAGTTTAAAGGCAAATCATCATGTAAAGGTTGTTCAGAGACAGTGGTATGAGCCAGAGCACGCGATAAGATAAAATGCTTATGCAGCTTTTTCACAACATCTTTGGATTTCAAACTCCATATAGTATAAATAGCTTCATGCTATAGTCTCAATGGGGAAGTAGATGTAGTTTCAAAACTCTGTTCTTTTTGTTGACCACAGTCAGTTTAGAAGACAAGCTTCATTTGGCAAATTAATTTGCTTCTGTCAAAACTATACAACGGACAGAACAAATTTAAGAGTAACGCTTCTCATTTAAGTGAGAACTATTCTGGCAAATATCCAACAAGCGGACTTTGACAGCTTATTATTCAACCCTTCTTCGGTGATGGCTGAGTGGAACTTTACGCCGTTCCACTGCCATTGTATTTTGGGAAACATCAGGACGAAGTTTTTCAAGGTCAAACAAAAGATTCACCTTACAAAAAGCAACGTGGAGGAAATAAAGAAAAGAAGAGCTCTGCCTCGGATTTACCATATAAATTCGTAATAGGGTATCTTCACTGTAAAATTTAGCCAGTTATATAAATCACCATTGTGACTCGCTGTGTCTGCTTAGTCACAATGAGATTTCTATTGTCATTTTCCGTTCAAATGCTGAATAAGATCCCCATTGGTCCATGCGTCTCTCTTTGTGTGTAGCTCTTTGACAATCCTGGGATTACCAGTAGAGCATAAACAATATCATTATCACTGACCCACATTTGCACATGTTAAAATTCCCCCAGATTCCCTTTCCATAGAACAGAAAGCACATCATGGGATGATTTTACTTTTATTTTATTACAAAATAAATGAACGGCCTCTACTAACTAGACAGAGCAGAGAACTAACACACCAGATAACAGATTAAGGAGGAGATAAATACAGAAAACTGATTCACAGCATGAAGCAGCGAAACCCAAAAAAATCAAAAAGATAAAGCTGCATTTTGTGATATATTACATTTCTATGTGAGCGACCAGTTTTTGAACAATTGATGTTGAGCAATTGATGTCTAAGAACTTGTCTTTGACATCGTATGTATTTGACATGTTTTAGATGATTTATTGATTTTTCCCCTGATTGCGTCACTCAAATGAAAGGAACTAATAAAGTTTGAGAAACCAGCACACAAAACAACTTCAATGTTTTCTAGCCCTTAAAAATTAGGTTAATGTCATAAAGAGGTAGAATTTCTTGCATGTTGATAGAAAGTTTGAGGATTTTGTTGCAACCTCTTCAGAACTATGTGAAAGGAAGTATTGGAAACATTCTGACTCATAAATGCATCTTTTCATCAGTGTTAAGCAGAATCTCTCGCAGTCTGAGCGAAGTAAGGTTTATGAGATGTTCATATTTGTCTAGATAATGGATAAATAAAGATTAAATCTGAATTTTCAATATAACTTCAGCTCAACAATTTCAAGATTGTTGTGTAGCTCAGAACTTCATCCCCACCAGCCATCTCCCGGAGATTTGGATGTCATCAAAAGGAAATAACGCCAAAATCTGAAAGGATACAATAGGTAAGATTACACCTGTGCCTTCTTTAAAGGTCAGTTGACATTCTCATGTAATGTAAGTGAACATTCCTGATTCCGATCTGACTGCTATACTGAGGGACTCAGTCTGTAGCAACTGTCTTTCTAATTAATTAACCAAAAACAATAGAATATGTATATTTTCCAAAAAAGTATCAGAGATGAACTGAAATGGATGTGCTGAGGAGTTTTAGCAAATAGTAATCTACTTCATTGAACCATTTACACCTGGAGCTTCATAATGTGAGCATTTGTGGCAATGGTGCACGATGCTGTGAAAATGTATTGGATGCCTTCCTCGTTTCTTTTATTTTTGTGAGTATCTCCTACTATATTGTGGCAGATCTTCAAATAGAATCTAAAAAAAATTACGAAAAAAAATGGAAGTGATAATTGTATTTATTGAACGAAAAAGATTCTCTAATACCAACTGGCCTGTGTGAAATGGTATATACTGCCTTTGAAACTCAATTAAAAATCCTCATCAAACAAGCTTAGCCAAATCGAGGAGATTCCACTAATGCATTAGTCTTTCTGATCCCGTCCCTCCTCGCCAACCTTAATGTTTTCAGCTCTGCCAAGCCCAGCTCTGCCTACTGCCTTTTTGTTAAAGCCGCCGTCTCTAAACCATATAGCAGAGCGGATCTCACTACCGTCTTGTAAACTTTTCCCTTCACTTTTGCTAATACTCTTCTGTCACAGATAACCCCTAAAACTCTTATCCACCGGCTTAACGCTGACTGCACTCGCTTCTTTTCGTCTTTTCCACAGTCCCCCGTTGCTCTGAACAGTTGACCCCAAGTACTTAAACTCTTGCAACTTCTTCACCTCTGCTCCTTGCATCCTCACTGTTCTTCATGCCTCCCTTTCAATCAAACACATGTATTCTGTCTTGCTGTGACTGACCTTCATTCCTCTACTCTCCAGTGCATATATCAAACTCTCCAGGTCTTCTTCCACCTGCTCCCTTCTCTCACTACAGATCACAATGTCATCCGCAAACTATCATAGGTCATGGAGACATGTGCCTGACCTCATTTAACCCAGAAGAACATTTTGGTAAATTTGACTTTCGGCAGTAAAACATCTTGATGACCTCAGAACTGTTGGGAGAATCTTCTATGGACTTATGAGTCAAAGGTCAAACTGTTTGGAAAACCTGTTACATCTGGTGTGGCCGAAACACAGAATACCACATAGTTTGGATATGCATAATTGAGGGAACATTAATTCCTCTATGTCATCAGTCTGTGAGTTGCAGCCGAAGGACAACTGGTGAAAGTCCACCTTTAAAAGGATAAATATAAGAAAGTAAGAGTTTTGGAGTGATCCTGTCACTGTCTGGACCTGAAACCCAATGAGATACTGTGGTGGGGCCTGTTTGCAACCAAAACCCCCCCACTGTAGCTGGATTAAAACTATTCTGCAAAGGAGAGTGGGCCAAAATTCAACCACAGGACATGTCAGAGACTGATCTCCAGTTATCAGAGGTGTTTGGTTGCAGCTGTTGCTGCTTAAGCTGCCAGATAGCTATTAAGTCCCGGGGAGGCGATAACTTCTTGATGCTGGATATAGGTTGTGTATGACTATTTACTAAAATATTAATTTAAAACTTGTAATTTGTGTTTATTCAGCTTGTTTTATGTTGAATTTTAATACAACATCAGACACATTTTGGTATGAAATGCACAGAAAAATGGAGGGAATCGGGAGGGGTCCGACAGTGCTTTTTCACAGCACTGTATTCAGAATCATTTTAATGATGGATCTATTGGCTGTATAACTCTATAGTGCTATTCTTGTTGATGTTCTCTAAGTATAATGGAGCTCTGTGGCAAAGAGGAATAAAATATGAAATATGCATAGGGTTCCATTCAACAAGCCTCTATTTATGAACCTTTAACTGTCAATCACAATAACTTACATCATCATTGCCGTCAGCCAGATCCAGCGCTGTTTCGTCCTCCATGTTTCTGAGCATTGTGTCGGCACCAGACTGGCAGAGCAGGTTGGCGATGGCGGTGTCCTGTCTCCCCACAGCGAGATGCAGGGGCGTGCAGCCATTAAACATGGCAGCGTCTACATTGGCTCCCCTGCTGAGCAGCAACTTGACCGATGTGATGTCGTGTAGCTCCACGGCGAGATGGAGAGCTGTTTTGCCGCTGGTTCCTTCCTATGTTTTGAAGATGAAAAACAGGAATTATTTAAAAAAAAAATGTTATAGTTAAAATCCACGGCTACCCAAATGTGACAGGACCATAAAGTAGGGACATGTAATAGAAACAATTCTGACAAATAATGAATTTTGCAAGTTTTAAAAAATGTCATGATAATATGAAAATTCTAGTAAGGAATAGGAAGAAACAGCCATATTTGAGGTGGAGTTTTAAGATTGGTCGGTGATTTAAACTGAGAGGTATGTCTGGACTGACTACAGCGTTCCCTTCCATCAATAGCAAGTTGGCCAGCAGTGCCTAACCATATCCCAAATCTAATTATGTCTCCATGAATCCAGCAAGATGCCTTGAGCTCAGCTCATATCACTATCAGCGTTGCAGCAGAATTATAGTTACGAGCCCAACATAAGGCCAGGAGCAGTAAACACAGTGATTACTAGAACTGGATCAGATGGAAGCTTCTGCAGAGCAGAACTATTCAGGGACTAATTCAATCTGATTATTTACAGACAAACTGTAATGTTTTGTCATCCTACCCATCTATGCTCTCCTGCCAAACTTGAGAAGGAGTCAGCTGGCTGCAGGTGGAGCGACTGTATATATCTCATTTAAAATTTCACAGTGACAAAAACTTAGTTTTGATTATGTGATATGAAAAATGTATTAAAGATTCACCCTTCAAATATGGACTCATTACCTCTGCCGATGAGGATATTTCACACTGTTCACACCCATGTCTGTGTGATTGTTTCTGAAAGTTTCTGAACTTTTATGGAACCATGTGGAAGAATAGGGCATGGACAAAGAAAAAAACAATAAAATCTCTGGTTCTTGTCCAGACAGAGGGGCTAGTCATGGATTTGTTTTTCCACTATCTTTAAAATTGTTTTAGAGGGAGTTTTCAAACTTTTTCTCCAATTATGCAAAACTACTGAACCAATTTCCGAAAAGCTTTGAGGAGGAGTGGGGCGCTAGAAAATAAAGCTAAACAGACTTTTGCAGGATTTTTCATTTGACCTTGAAAGAGGTCTGAGTGATATCGTGTTCCATTCCTGCTAAAAAATAAATATGAGGAGTTGTTTCCCAGACTAACCTGGATATTAAGGTCTGCTCCCTTTTTCGTCATGAGACTCATAATCTGGTGTTGCTGGTTCAGTGCGGCCAGGTGAAGACAGGTGAGACCTGCAAGAGCACATCTTGTTTGAGCATGGGCAACATGTGTCATATTCAGAAGTTGAGATATTGAAAAATGCACCGTACTTACAATTCTGAATTAAACCTGAATTGATGAGGTTCTACACAAACACTTATAAAACTAAATAATAATCCTCCACATCTGAGCTATCCTTTTGCTACTGCTAGTTCTAATAAGCCTAGTTTAAAAGCTGATAAATAATCAAATATAGGATGCAAAACTGCCCCTAAATAATAAATTGTTGGCTAATGAGACCATGCGGCAGCTTGTTCATCACCTCTCCAGTTCTGGGTTTCAAGAACCGGCGCTAACTTGCTTGGGGAAAACTCTCTGGTCATCTCAGTGGCACACTCTGTCTGTCCGTGCTGGCAGGCCACATGGAGAGCGGTGTTCCCGTCTCGATCCTGCAGTTCGAGGCTCGCCCCTTTCTCCACCAGACCTCTCACCACATCCGTCAGGTTCAGGTAGGCGGATAGGTGCAGAGGGCTCTGAGAATGATGAAAGGAATGTATGCTGAATTTAAAATGGCATTTCTTTAACCTATTTATCATAACAAATTAATGCCATAATTTATAATGATGGAATGAATGTTATTCATAATATTTGGTAGTAATCAGGTCTAAATGTGTCCAGTCGTGTTGCAGCCAGTTATTAAAGCCGTTTAGTGTTTTTTATGGATTCAGTTTCTAGATAGGCAATAATTTAGAAAAAAAAAAGAAAAGAAAAAGCAATTAGATGCTCCGCCCCTTTTTCCTGGAATAATTTGCACAAGGTCAAAAAAAAATTGCATTAGGAGACTATAAATCTACCTTGAAAGGTCTGGAATACTTTACTCTTTATCAATGTGATTCAATTAAATTGGACTACAATCATTCTGGGCTTGATTTGATTAGTCTTTTTTCTTTGTATTATTCATTTGCAGTGTATAATACATTCATTGTTCATTCTACTATGTGTATTTATTGTTGTAACACCTGCTATGGTGCTCTTTTGGCTCTTTTGGCACCTGCTATGGTGCTCTTTGATTATCATCAGAATCTGCAGTCAGACTGAAATGGATCAACCTGACTGCAGATATGGACACATTAAAACTGCAAAACAATCACAATAAGGAATCACTGCTGGCTGCTTCTTTTTTTAAACATATTGCAAATGTGGGTGCCGGTGGATGTTCTTCACTAAACGTAAAAAGGAAATGTCTTCAAATGTAAAATCTTAGAATTACTGGAGAGAGGAAATAAGTCAGTTAAAAAAAGGCCTCAGGTCCAACTGAATCACTGTGTGGAAGGCTGAGTTTCAACTTCAGACATGTCCTTCTGTCAGTTTGGCAAATTTTCATTTTAATTTCTACACAAACTAGACACCGGACTGGAACTGTAGAAACTAGACACAGGACTGGAACTGTCCTTTCACCCATATCCATACAAGGATGCACTCCACAACTCCCCGTGGTTCTATTTCTAAAGGAGGTAGGGGAGGAGGGGAATTTCCATTCAAAGTTCCTCATGAGCTAACTAACGCTGGAACCACCCACAGTGACGTCCGTGATAGAGGCCGACTGCAAATAAAGAGGAACAATGCTCTGGAAGTACAAAGATAAAAATACCACCACTGTTTCCACAAGGTATTGATTAAGAGGAAGTCACCTAGGATTGAAAAATTCCATAGAAGCTTCAGTGTGTATTGTGAGAAGAAACATCCTGAACTCACCTGGTATAAATTGTTTTGGATGTCCAGGACTTCTTTTGGGAATATCTGTATCAACTGCTGAGCGATGAATTCATCTTCGTGGATGATGGCTAGGTGCAGGATTCTACAGAAATGATTGACAAAAGAAAATAAGAAGCTTTATCCATGGTATATGCAAAACTTTGCAAACTTGCTTTGACTTGGATAGATCAATCGTCACCCAGAAAAAGCTGTCGTTGGGCAACAAAGGAAAATAAGATTTGCAATTCTACAAGAGAAGATGTTGCCTCATAATTTCCACTGAATTCATGAGAATAAGCTCGATGTGTAATATTAAATGGGCTGAATGACAACTCAACACAAGACAGGAAAAAGGACGGTGAGCTGATAAAGTAAAAAGACGTGCTAAAACCAGCTATCAGTCAATGCATTTTTGTACATATTTTTAAAAGACAAATGAAAAAACTTGAGTTGGAGGTTGTTGCAAACAAATGTGTGTAAAAGCAGAAAATCAAACAAAGCCGTAGAACTTAATAAAGACTGACCTATAGTACAAAAAAAATAGAATCATCTGTAAAAGGATTTTGACGGATTTCAGATGTTACAGGAGGATGAATAAATGTCTCTCAAAAACTAGACTACTGCAATAAGCTATTCAGACCGACTACGTGGCATTTACTGTTTCTCATAAAATCTCACTGCTGTCAGCTTCAATCAAATCATAGACAGAGCTCTGGATAACATTATACACATTTATTTCATATAATACTTAATTTTAAATAAAAATGTGTACATATATGTAGCACATAGGCTACATATATGTACACATATAAGGGGGAGAGTCACTGACCCGTGGAGGTGAGCGGAGAGTGTGGATCCCCAAGGAGGAAAACTCCCAGAACCTCAATCAGTTTATCTCAATCTCGGTTGATCTTGCAATACACCGCCAACTTGTTCCCATTATGATCAAATATCTGATCCCATGTCAATTTCAGGGTTAGGGCCACTTCTGGGTCAAAAATATAAGACTGGCATCGGCTTGAAAAAAGAATGACAATAGTATAATAATAATAACTATCCATGAACTGGGTGGCCAAGTCAGCAGAGTTGGAAAGCAGAGCCCCCCTTAACCAAGTCAGGTGTACACCAGTCCCCCATTAGAGCATTTATGGATGACTTGACGATCACAATAACATCGGTCCCAGGGAGCAGGTGGATCCTACAAGGACATGATCTTGGCTAGAATGAGTTTTAAGCCAGCCAAGTCAAGCTGAAGAAGGGAAAGGTGTTTGACAAATTCTGCTTCTCATGTTCTGGAACCAGTATCCCTTCCATAACAGAATAACCAGTCTAGAGTAAGGGGGACCATTTGGACTCAAGCCTAAAGGACTCTGTTGCCATTCAGAAGACTAGCAGAGACATTGAAGCCCGGCTCACCAGTGTTGACAAGTCAGGCCTGCCTGGCAGATTGAAGGCGTGGATTTATCAATATTCCATCCTACGTCAAGTCCCGTGGCCTCTGCTGGTTTGCACTGTTCCACTAATAACAGTCCCTTGAAAGGAAGTTACGTAATTTTATCCGCAAGTGGGTGGGCCTCACCAGCAGCTTCAGCTGCGCAGCTTTGTATGGGACCAGTAACACCCTGCAGCTCCCAAACAGTGGCCTCACTGAAGAGTTTATGGTTGCACACACAAGAGAAGCCCTACAGTACATGGACTTCAAGGACCAGAAGGTATCATCAGCTAGCAATGAGGCGAGGAAAGGGCAAATATGAAGAGCAGAGAAAACAGTGGCAGAGGCAGAATAGTTCCTAAAGTAAAAAGCTGTGGTGGGCAGCATAGCAACTGGCAAAGCGGGCTTTTGATACTTCCCAAAGACGCAGGTTGGCAAAGCCAAGGGGAAGGAGAGACCCCATCTTATCCAGGTAGAGATCCGAGTAGTTATGGAGGAAGGGCGCGGGAGCAGGACGGTGGAGTTCAGGCAGCAGGAAGCATGGATGACATGGGAGAGTGTACTTTGTTGGTTGTAGCACTCACTCTGCAAAGCCTTCCACCAACTTGGCATTACAGGAGAGGGAAAGAGGAGGGAAATAAAATCCATGAGCAAAGCTCTACAACCGGGGCAAGAGTGAGACACTTTCCCATCCTCTTTGCCGTGGAAGAGGATCCTTAGAACACCTCCTCAGTAGGAAGGCTGCTACAACTGGCACCAGGACCAGGTGCTCAGGGCGGTCCCAGAGTATAGCCACTGCCATCCACTCGATTAAGTACCACCATGCCATAAAGAAGATCTTCTTTGTTAATGATGGCCTTTTCTGTACGGCCTCTGACTGGCAGCTGCATGTTGACTTGGGCAAACAGCCGAAGTTTCTGCAGCACATTGACATGTCATTACACTGGCAAGACATGATCATGACCAGGGAGTTAACAAAACAACTATTCATGTTGGAACTGACAGTGCTCTGGGAAGGGCGTATAGAAAAAGCAAATGAGAAGAAATGTGCAAAATACCAGGAACTGGTGGAGAAGTGCCGGGACAGAGGATAGAAGACACACTCTGAACCCATAGATGTTGGCTGTAGCGCTCACTCTGCAATGCCCTCAACCAACTGGACATTACAAGAGAGGGAAAATGGAGGGCCATTCAATCCATGAGCAAAGCCACAAGCCAACGGGTGGATTTGTATTAACAGGGCTGATCCGTTGGAGGTTGCTGCTGGGATGCATGTCAGGGCTTCATCAACCTGGTTCACCTTGGTGAGGGTGGGTGATGTTGGAAGACCCGAAACACCCGACAACCTCAGCTATATCACCGAAGATGCGCTTAAAGAATCTAGAAGATGCATTTTACATACATAAGAAAAAAATTGAATGGACTTAAATGACTCATTATGACAGTTATATATTCTTCATTAATGGGAAAATAACCTGTGTGCCTTATCAAATGTATTACTTAAAACTTATATTTTGTGTTTAGAGTTCGACACAATTCCCAGGATTAATAGCCAAAGTATAATAAATAATTAATAACAGTGAGCTGCGTGACTGATTTAGCACATGCCTGTCAGCAATTAAAGAGCAATGGATAATATTTCATTGATTCTTTTTAACTGACTGATCAATACAATCTAAATATGCTGTCCTGCAAAATACTTGATTTGTAATTTTCCACTACTGGAACCAATCTAAATTAAGGCTAAATAATAATAATACGTGTTTGAATGAACTTCCACTTTGTAAAAAAAAAAAAAAAAAGACACAAATATACTCTTTTGAACTGAATAAAATTAAACACGAGTTAAACATTAAAGTATTATCAAATGACTCCAAATTATATTAGGGATTGGAGTCAAAGTGGGACTCCTGATGTGACATAGCCTTAATATTTTTTGCCTAGAAATACTACAAAGAAATCTATTCAGCAAATTATTAAACATTTCTAGAACGGAAGAATTAGTCAGTCATTAGATGATTGACAGATAAGTTCTAAATATTTAAATATGTTTTCAAGCAAAAATGTTAAACAATTAATAGTTCTAGCTGATTTACTCTAAGAATTGCCTGCTTTCATTGCCTTGATTTAGTGAAAACAAAATATATTTGTGTTACATATTGACAAAGTCAGCAATCTAACTGTCGTTTTGGGCACTTCGGGTATATTCTTTGAGAGTTTCCAATGATTTAAAAAACCAAACAGCTAGGAAAAATGATTTTCCTAGTCAGTGCGTAATATAGTTTATCAGATGTTTTAATATCCAGGAAAGAGTAAAACTGAAGTAACCTTATCCAAAAATCAAACTCATAGCCCTGTAGCCATAATTAACAAGCCAGAGACCCCCTTGAAAACATAATGGACCTAGATTTAGACCCCGATTTATTTTTCATCGAGACCCTTGAATTATTCCCTGCAAAATTTAAAATAATGGAAACCCATCAAATAGGTTTTTCATAATCATTCTGACAAGTCATAACATCCTTGGTGAAGGTTAATATCTGTGGAATCAGGAAATAATCAATTCATCAATACAATTTCCCCAGCTGTCACAATATGTAGTGGAAACATTTTTGTCCAACTGATTGCCATCAGTGACTGAATTAAAAGTCTCCACGTGAATGAAGAGTCAGCCTAGTACGTAGACATCATAATGTGAAAGGGGCTTCCTGGTTTAGGTAAGACTTGAATGAATATGAGCTAAAGAATTCAGGGGCAAAATAATCTTTGCATAATTCTCTCTTCCCTCTCTCAGTCTGAGCAGCACTATGTGGTGATATTTCATGTGTGTTTTTTTAATTTCCAACCCAGGTTATCTAAAGCTGGTTCATAATAATGAAACCATTTGGCCTCAACAATCAGCAAGAGGAAATGAAAAGAGGTCAGAGATGCATCATGCAGCAACACTTTGACACTGCTGGGTTGCACTAGTAGCTGCAGTTGTCAAGACTGCTTGCATGCCAAAACAGACATGGCAACACAAGCTGGGTGGGTGACACAATAAAGACTACATGAGGCTGAGTTTGGGTGACACAATAAAGACTACAAGAGGCTGAGTTTGGGTGACACAATAAAGACTACAAGAGGCTGAGTTTAAATAATCGGGTGTATAGATTGTATGCATAAAGGAGTTTTGTTGATCCAAAGTGATAAATGAGAAGCAGCTATTCATTACCATCACAAGGACATTGGTTTTTTAGCCTGGTAGAGAAAAAAATTGCTGCTGGAATTAACTACGGGACCCACCAAAAAAAAGCATACGTGCACAATGTCCCATCCTGAACAACAAGTTTCTTGGATCAAAAGCCCTACCAACTCTTGCCTCACAGCATGTGCTTTGTCTGTGCTGCATGGGGAAGTCCAGGCCTATCTATTTCACTTCTGTTTTCTGTCTGACAGACGCCTTTCCACGTTCATGAAAAACACAAAGTTCATTAAAAAGATATGCAGTACCCCGCGGAAATGAAATCCCCTTCTATCAAATAGCATCATGGCAATTTAATGCAATTTTCAGACTTCTTTAAAAGCCATTTGTGGATGTTTTCAGAATCTCAAGTGGAATAGAAAATGCTTTATTAGTTACTTGTGCCACCTTTGGGAACTGGATGCTTGATGAACTCACAACTATTTTCGTAATAGCATAATAATTTAAAGTCATTTTCAAACAAAATCCAGCTTATTTGCTGCTTTTCCTGAATTGTATCACTATAAACCACATAGTCTTGGACCGATGGCAGGAGATAGCATGACTTGAGGATCGTATATTGTCTGTTTTCATTATCTTCCGAAACCATGCAGAACAATTAGTGATAAAAAGCATCTTTAGTTGCAGACATAACCAATAGTGTAAATGACATTAAAATGAAAATAGCCCCTGTTTGCTGACAGTGCTGATATCATCCAAAATAATTTATGAGAGCTAATCACTATTTTTTTATTTTTTGGCATGTATTATTGGAGGAAATAATCAAAAACAAAACAATAAGTTAAATGCATTCACCACTTCACTCTCCAGTATCCATATGCTGAGAAACGACTTCCGGTAATAGTTAAGAAAAGAAAAGAAACCTGAACATACGTGTCTCCATCTTCAGTTATGGTTGTGAGTAAGTTTTCCTCCTGTTCTGAAAGTTCACAGATCTGCTGCTCCTCCGTTGTAATGGAAAGCGAGCATTCCCCCACGATCTCTGACAGACTTTCTACCGTGATGGAACAGGAGCCATAAGCAGAATCCAGACGCTCCCCCCCGCTTAAAAACTTGTCCCTCGGCTCGCTGAAGTCAGCGCTCGGCTCCCGGGGCTCCTCCGACTTCAGTATGGAGCGATACGAGTCAATGCCCGAGTCTGTGCGGTTCTCCTCCAGCAGGTCATCTTTCCTAAAGTCGTGGCTCGACATTGTGGCTGAGGTCGTGGAGGCTTTGCTGGGTTTCCCCTCGCACCTTTCCCCTAGGATTTACAGGCTTGTAGCGCGTGCTGTAGCCGCGCGGGGCTCGCGGATGTGACCGGACACCGAAGAAACCACCGCTCCTTTGAGAAACCAGAGGTATTTCATGCCAAAAAAGTACAATAAACTCCTTCAATGTAACATGCCAACTACTTTCTGTCGATTAAAAAGTTTTTAAACGCTGTTTTGTCATCACAGACCGATAAAAACGGGTTAGAAAGAAGCGAATTGAGGCTAAAATGGTCTACATATCCGGTAACAGCGTTAGCTCCAGGCTACGAGCATATGAGCAATGAAAAGCGATCAGGGGAAGCTCTGACATATGAAAGGCGAAGCTGTTTTGGTCACGCGGGGGAATCCCCAGTGCGCGTGAACAAACACGAACTTCAGCTGGAGGGACGCCAGGAAGTCGAATGTAAAAGCGGAAGAAAGGTTTTCAAAGTAAAATCACAAAACAATCAAATGGGATTCTTTCAAATTAAAAGTGGTATAAAAACTTAAATTATTTCAAACCACTACAGGTAAAAGTCTTGCATTCAAAATCTTGCTGATACAAATTCGGTAAGTACTGTCAGCAAAATCTACTAAAAGATTCCATAGGGACATACTAATTATATCTGGGATAGGAATCAAGGGGGAAATGCTTGATTCAACACAAGATTAATATGTTGCTTAAAATTACCACCAAGATAAAGCTTGTTCTAGAATGGGTCACAGGGGGCTGGAGCCTATCCTTACTCATATTGGGTAATAAATAAATGAATGTCCTGATTTAGCAAAAACAGAATATTTTTGGGTTTGGGGCAGAGAAAACCAATTCAAATGTTATTTGGGGTACTTACTGTCTTTCCTCACAGAATTTCTGATCTCTACCAAGCTGCTTTAATCTGTAGACCTGTGTTACCGCTGTAAATGTTGAAGTTGAAGTAATTCCAATATACTTAATTTATTCTTGAGATTGAGGAGCAGCGTTAGACAGTTGCTAAGTAAATTTACTCAAGCACTGTACTAATAAAGTACAAATTTTTTATTTACTTGCACTTGTTTATTAATATTCAATCGAACTTGATACGTCTACTAAATTAAATCTTAGAGGAAAATATTGTAAACTCTACATCACTCCATCTTTCAGATAGATATATTTACCAGTTACTACCCAGACTACTAAATCAATCCAATCAATGTTAGTAATTACAAGGATATTCTTCCTGAAAGATAAGTAATATCTTTCAGGAAGAATATATAATATAAAATATATATATAAAAATAAAAAGATCCTCCTTTTCCCATGAGAATTGTCTCCAAACGTGAGGATTTTGATAAACAGGATTATGGTCTGGATCTGGATCTAATTGGGCATGGTGGTTGAACATTATGAATTGTTCATGCCAACTCCTCCATGTCCTATTATTATTATGCAAAAAATGTAATCATAAATATTCCCATAACTTCCTGAGATATCTTGCCAACAAACAAACTACCATTAATATAAAATAATTGGTATCATAAAAATGTCCAAATCTGTTTGGGTTGCATAAATATTACTTATTACTACCGAAAATCACTGGAAAATGCTAAGTGCTGCAATGTTTGCTTTGTGCTTGTGTCTATAGAGTGGCAGCAATGTCCAACTGCACTTTGACATGCAGTCTTACTCAATAACAGTTGATTTAATGTGTAATATCTTTTAATTCACTAAATAATCACTAAATGATACAAATCAAAATAATTCTGTTTGTCCGGTTTTATCAGAGGGAATAATTGATTAAGTAAGCTGAGTTGCAATGTTTAATTCTCCAAGGATTCACGGAAAAACTCAGCCTTCATTTCTTGTTTTCTTTGCCATCGTGCAAATGATTGTTGTGATTTGGCTCAGTTGGTCAGTGGGCTCACTGTTCTCTTCTCACCATAAAAACAGTCTGAAGAAACAACTGTCAAAGATCTTCTTCTGGCAAGATCTGACTTATTTTTATGTCATCTACTCTTCTGTTCAGCAGTCCAGTCCAATGTCCAGGAGCTGCGATCAACAACGGCCTGTATGCCAGGATTGTACATTAAAACCTTCATTTGTAAGTAGTGATGTTTATAAAGGGGAGGCTAGAAATGGCAGGAATCTATCTATCTATCTATCTATCTATCTATCTATCTATCTATCTATCTATCTATCTATCTATCTATCTATCTATCTATCAATCTAATGGTTTATTTTTTTGTAACTTTCCAGTACAGAGGTCCAATTTGCCCCCCAATATCATATAAAGTTGAATATTAAGTTTCACATTATAAAATACAAATAAATAAATATATAAAAATAAAAAAAAACAATACATTCTTCTTGGGCTGTTAAACTTGAGTTGGGATTTTCTTCAGGTTTCCACCTTGTAAAAGGCAGCTTTTTTATCAACATTATGGCCAAGTTGCTACAGTTGTCAAAATACTATCCATGCATGCAGCCGTGAGACACCTAGTCTCTGATAATCAAAAACAAAAAAGTCAATAACGTTTTTTTCTTATGATATCCACTAAATTATCTAGCAAAATGGTCTTTGGTTATCCTGAGATACGGGTAGGTCTACCTTCTTGGCACATCTGCCTGACGCAACTTTAACGGGGCCATTATGCCAGATGCAGTGTCATCAGCTTGGAGCCATCCCTCACTGAGGTTTCGCACCTCAATCCCTGAACATCTGGAGGTGGTGTAGCTGCAATAGGGACGTCTCCCTATTGACCCCTTCAGCTGGCCCTAGGACCCCTGCTTTGCCCACACCTTGCCTTTTTTCCAAAGCCAGAAGCTCCCCACTCGTTTTTCTTATTTCAATATTTATTTCTGAAACATAACAGAAATACAAAAATATACATTTATCCCATTTATCTCAGGATAATGGTTTTAAATAAATAATTGTCACCATGACAACTTTCAACTTCCATACAAAACTATTGACATATGGGCCCGATCACATCTCAATAGCTTTGTATGGAAGTTGAAAGTTGTCAAGTGTGTGAATTGTCAATCATTAGCAATTATCAGCAGTATTAATGGTGGGGTCCCACAGATCATATTCTGCTTAAAGTCCCACAAGGTCTTGAGCCGCATCTGGACCATTTTCTCAATTACATATATCTAAAACAATATCAACAATACTCTAGGCTCATCAGTGTCATATAGTGAGGCATTTGATGATTTGTTGTACTTTTCTTTGCTGAGGTCATTGGATAGGACATCTGTAGGTGACTATTTTTTTTACAATGAATAATATTGCATCATTGGTCCATCATACATCTAATGAGATGCAGAGGAGGTTCCTCTGTGCAGCACCGCCTCTCTGTGCGGTGTGTGTGTGAGTGTGTGTTATTTACATTGTGGTGTTGAGGTGGTTGTTCACACGTGCCGGTCGTCTTTGTCCTGCTCCACAGCTTCTCTGGGTGCCACGGTCACTGCCTGCAGGCGGAGGAAGTGACTGCCGTCTCTCCTAACATTGCATCTGTCGCTTCATCTCTAGCAGCATCTTGGCTTTGCAACACGGAAGGAGTGTTTTTGCACAATGATGGGCGCATCGTTGGCAACGGCTTAGCACTTTGAAGATGTCGGGGTGATGATGGGTCTCTCTATTTGTGCTCCGGCCGGTCATTATTCTTCTGGATGATGCTCGAAGAGATCCTCAGAGTCTCGTTAAACCCCGATCCAATGCCCCGGTTTTTAAAGCGCAGTCATCATGTCCCCAGCATCAACTGCAACGGCCAGTGAAAGCAGCTCCATCACCGTCCCCGTAGAAGGGTCGGACAGCCCCCGAGAGGAGGTGAGGACCCTTTGTTGATAGTTTCCAAGCCAGTCACATTATAAATATGCATTGGTGTAAATTCAGATCTAAAATAGTGTGATTTGAGTCAATGATACCTCAGTAATCGCAACTGTAATCAGATTTTGCAGTGAATGATTGAATTGGGGTCAACTTCAGGAACTAAATTGGATTTCTTATGTAATTACTATGTAATTACTACTATATGCAGTAATCCATCAGCCTGTGCGTCCAAGCGCACCCATGAATCTGAACTTGCTTGGTCCAGTTAAGTGGTTTCCAAAATGAGGCTTGTGGATTTCTTATGTTTGCATGGTTTTTTTGATTAAGGAATGTATTTCCACATTTCTTATAGGCCTAAGCAATTCGGTTGGGTGTCTAATTTATCTGGGTAAGAAACCCTAAACTGATTTAGTAGGATAATGTCACTACACTGTACAATTAAATAGTAAGGACAACTTAGAATTTCAAGACAACTTACTGTACTAGAATTTTGAGTTTTGTTGCAAACTCAAACTCATACATTTGAAGTAACTCACGTACAGTTTAGACATCTGGTTGTGTTTTGTGTACTGCAATATTAGACCCCCACTATTGCATAAAGTTATAAATAATCCGGTAACTACCAAGTAATTAGTTGACCCTAATTGATTAAATTTGACCTAATATAAATATCTAATAATAATAATTCTAATGGATTACCCCGCCTAACTACTTACTTTGCCTAACTACTACTTCTCATAACCTTTTGAGTAATTCTGCGAACAGACAAAAAACACCGTGTTGGCAGTGCTGAAAATAGAAATCTTTCTGCAGAAAGTGAATTAACGACATGTAATGTTATAATAGCATCCAATAGATTGCGAGCACCCACTAAAACAGACACTTCATCAATTCATCCCCACACAGGATAATTGGGATTAAAACCCAAAAGCTAGACTTTTTAAAATGCTATTTTCCCACTATTCTCTGACTGTGCAGACTTTACCAGCACACATGTTGGACAAGTTACATATCTGTTACACAAGAGGGTTTTTATATAACCTAGCTGGTCTTATTATGTCAGGAGAAAGTGTCCGTGAGTGTGAGACGCACTTAGTTAAAGGCATCACAGAGCTCTAATGAGTCGTGTGAGGTCTCTCCAGTCTTGAAGGCTGACTAAAGCATTTGCTTTCTGAAATATTAACTATACCAGAACTACTTCTATTTCATTCTCAGGCTCCTTTATAGGAGAAATGTAGAGTTAGAGCATGCATAAATTGGACAAGGCAAAGTTGTGCAAACCCATGTTTGTTTAGAAATATTGCGTTCAATCGTAAAGGTAATGCAGGCCGTTATGCTGAATATACTAACAATAATCGAGCATATGATTTTCTACTCTTTTTTTGTAATATCCTTTATTTTTACTGTTGAAATCCTCATTGAGAATAAAATCTCTTTTCCGAGAGGTACCTTCCCAAGCCTCGAAAAGTACAAGCATGGTTAAAGCAATAAATACAACCAACACACAAGCATTTCCTTAAAATGAACAAATGCAAAAAGCGCCAAAACGATTTCAGGGATATTTTATAAGCGATCACGCTGACCAAGAGTAAAATATTCTTGGGCATTTAATTTTCTTCCCACTAAAGTAGTTCTGACAGTTCAAGGCATGTCTGTAAACAATTCCTGGTTGAAGGGTTAGCGTATCCAAGAGCTTCTTTTCCTAATTCTGTTTTGACTCCATCAATTGTAAAATATTTTAAGCACGTACATCATATAGCATTTGTTTTTTACACATGTACTGTATGAACGAATATAAATAAGAAGCAGTCTAAGGAGTGACAGATTTATGAATGACATAAAATGTCCAACATCTTTTGGTACTCTTCTGATGCATTCATAGAGAGTAGAGTAAATGGCCATAAACCTGAAAAGGTTAAAAAAAAAAAAGTTGCAGGAATTTATTTCTCAAACAGGTTTTTTTCCCATAAAAATCATTCCAGACCTTCGAGTCTCTCTATGTTTTTACATTTTATAGCCAATGTTTTTGTATCCTAGTTTGAAGGTTTAGTAGAATGCATTTTAGATTATGCAAAATAAAAGTATTTATTGGTCAAATTTAAAAGGAGCTTTTAATTCCAACTGGATACACTGTAAGACAACTTATTTTGCAACCACAAGCTCCTTCTTGTGCAACGTCATAAATATTTTTCTTTTGCAAGAATCCATGGGTCAGAAGGTTGTAAACAGCGATAAGGTTGTGTGTTCAGGTCCACCTCTTGTCTGTATGGAATTTGCTTGTTTTCCTCATGTTTGTGTGGGTTGCTTCCAGGTACTCAAGCTTCCCCAAACGGTACAAAAAAATGCAGTATGGTTGTCCGGACCGTCAGTTATTGTCTTTGTATGTGTTCATGTGAGTCACTTCCTTCCTTTTATGCGATCCATAGATCAGATGTACAGATTTAGAGATCTTAATTGAAAAGTCATCAGTTTTGAAATAAAACGTATCGATTTTATTAATTAAAAATTGACATTATTCCACCTCGGTATTCCTTAAGTGACCAATTTGTTTTTTTTATTTAATTGCAAATATGATCACTTACAGATCTACTTCCTCTTGCAAATACAAATAAATTACAGACAAAATGAAGAGTCAACAACTGCTTGTTGTTATTTCTGCTGCTTAAACAGAAGCTGCAGTTTGTACCACGAGTCACTAAGCGTGTCATGTTGTATTGATTACGGTTGCTGTGCGTGTGCAGGATGCAAGTGTGCATAAATGCTCCTCCTGCAGCAGTTTTATCTCAGTGGGGGATTTCAGTATCAACCCCCTTCACCCCAGAGGGCGTAGCCTTGGGTCGGTATAAGGGACTTGGGGACGCTGTGACCATGGTGGTGAAGATAATTATGGCGATCGAGCACCTATTATTTATGTTTGTGTGTCACTTGTAGAGCAAAGCGCTGACATATTGAATTCAATACATCAATGCAGTGATGCTGGTTATTGATCGCTCCTAGTGTCCGACCTAAGTGAGAGATGGAGGGGATAGCCTTTAGTTTTTCAACCAATTAGGTTCTGTTACAGCAAAGAATAACATATGTTATGCAATTTTTTTTTCATGTATTTTTCTTCCTGAGGTACTTAAATCTCTGCCAGGTTTGTGTGTCAGCGCTCCCCAGAGACGTGATTAACTCTTAATAGAGGCAATGGGGGGGTTGCGGTGGCCTGTGGTGACAAAGGATGGCACTGGCTCTATACTGCCAGAGTCAAACAGCAGGTTTTATTTGGCTGGCCTGACATTAAATGTGGATACCCTTTAGAATATTTCCTTTATGTACTCTATTTGCACACCTCACACTGTCAAACAGAGGCTTAAGGTGCTCCTGACTGTCAACTAGCAAATCTACCAAACACACACTTTTGCGTTAATGAGACCTTTTAATTTAATTTAATTTAATTGGTTGAGAGGAGTGGCTGAGTCTTTCCAAGCATAAGACCAGGACATGAGGAATTGGCTTGCCTCTCATGCATAAACTATGCAAAAGCACTTAGAAGACAGAATTCTTTTTAAATATTTAATATGTTTGTGCCACCACTTTGAACTTTTTCCAACTTTATACTTAAATAGATATTTGGGCCATATTTATACCCAGCAGTGAATTACATACTGAGATGGTTAATCATAATTAATATAGATTTTTATGATCTTTGCCATGTGGTCATGTTTTAATCTGTGTCTGTTTGGTTGCTATTTTTTTCAGCAGGACTATGCAAACACTGCAGAACAAACTTCCATGAAAATTGGTTGATGGATGGATCATGGACCGAAATAGAAATAGACCCCATTAAAAAAATGTTTTTTAACATTGTAAGATAATACATTTCTATGACAATTTCTTTAATTTCTTAAGGGATATTATATGGATTTTAGTGAAAAACAAATCAGGTACTTTTAGGGCTTTAGCGTCTAGGAGCTTTTGCAATGTGGTGCAGGTCCTAATAAAAATGTAGATACAATAGATTTAGATGATTTCATAGGCGTCAGAGTTTCCCAACTGCTGCATGCTTACAAATAGGACTAGAACCCAGCATCTTCCACCGACTTATGGCTGAGTCCATAAAGAATCATATGTGTTTCAATTTGGATGAGTTAAAGGGGACTGTTGAGGCTTGGCAGAGGTATGAGATCTGCTGAGTGTCATTGTATTTTGTTAATTGGTTGATTGATTGGTTTGAAAGCGGTAATATCAAAAACTTCGTAGCAATTTTTTATGAAATGTGGTGGTAGGATGGACCAAAATCTTCTTCTTTCGGCTATTCTTTTAAGGAGTCGCCTCAATGGGTCATCTGTTTCCATCTTTCCCTGTTCTCTGCATCTTCCTCTGTAACTCCAACCAACTGCATGTCCTCTCTCACCACATCCAGAAACCTCCGTTTTGGTATTCCCCTTTTTTTCCTGTCTGGTAGCTCCATCTCCAGAATCCTTCTTCCAAATATATTTCCAGAATCCTTACTTTTTAACATGTCAAAGCCATCTCAATCTGGCTTCTCTTACTTTGTCTCCAAGATGGCTAAACTGGGCTGTCCCTCTGATGAGCTCGTTTCTAATCCTGTCCATCCTCGTCACTCCGAATAAAAAACTTAACATCGTCATGTCTGCCACCTCCCGCTCAGCCTCCGGTCTTTTGGTCATAGCCGCCGTCTCTAAACCATACAGCAGAGCTGGTCTCAAAATCGTCTTGTAAACATTTCCATTCACTCTTGCTGTGACTCTTCTGCCACAGAAAACTCCTGACACTCTTCTCCATCCACTCAACCCTGCCTGCACTCGCTTCTTCACGTCTTTCCCTAACTCCCCGTTACTCAGAACAGTTGACCCCAAGCACTTAAACTCCTGCACCCTTTTTACCTCTACTCCTTGCATCCCCACCGTTCCACCTGGCTCCCATTCATTCATTCAAATGTATTCTGTCCTTTTTGTAACTGACCTTCATTCCTCCTCTCTCAAGAGGAATGACCTTTCCAGGTCTCCTTCCACCTGCTTCCTTCTTTCACTACACATCACAATGTCACCCGTGAACATCATAGTCCACGGAGACTCCTGTCAGACCTCATCTGTTAGCCTGTCCGTCAGCATGGTCTTTTCTTTACTTCTCATCAGCACTCTCAAAGCAAACATCACATCTGTGGTGCATGAAACTGTACTGCTGCTAACAAATTGTCACCTATTTTCTTAACCTAGCTTTCGCTATTCTTACCCAGATCTTCATTGTGTGGTTCATCAGCTTTATACCTCTGTAGTTGCTACAGCTCTGCACGGTAACCTTGTTCTTGAAAATCAGCACCAGTGCACTTTTCCTCCATTCCTCCGGAATCCTGTCATTCTCTCAGTCTTATATCACATCTCTTTGTACTCCTGCCTACTTTCCTCAGCTCTCCTGCTATACAACTTCTTCTTCGCTCACCTCTTCCGACCTATACTCTCCTGAACCTTCTCATTCTGCCACCATATCTCCTTATTTATTTCCTTTGTCAAAATGACACACCTGTCACCTTCCAACAAGCCTCCCTTTACACATTTGCTGTAGTTGTAGTCGTCTGGCAGTTTTTCACTGTTTCAGAGCCTGGTTAAACTCCTCCCTACTATTCAAACAGCAGCCTTCCTTCCTCACCTTCCAACATTTGATCTGCTGCTCTACCTTTGCTCTTTTCCTCTTTTGTACCACCAGAGTCATCCTACCATTCTATGCTGTCTGGATATGTTCTCCCCTGTCACCACCTTGCAGTCTCCAATCTCTTTCAGATTGCATCACCTGCATAGGATGTAGTCTACCTGTGTGCTCCTACCTCTGCTCTTATATGTTATCCTGTGCTCCTCTCTCTTCTTGAAATACATATTCACCACAGCCATTTCCATTTTTTTCCGCAAAATATACCATCACCCTACCAATCCACAAATCAGTTTAGTTTTCCGCATATTGACTTGGCATAGGTTTTATGTTGGATGCCCTCCTGACACAACCCTCCCCATTTATCCGGGATTGGGACCGGTACTGGAAGTACACTGGCTTGTGAGCCTTTTGTGGCTGGGTTGGCCATTGACCATAATGGGGGCATATCCATATTGGCTTGTGCATATAAATATCTAGATTGACCAGATTATTCTAAATATGCTTAAGGATAGATTAGAAGTCAATGATTGTGGTTCAAGATCCACTTTTTGAACTCAAGGGGACTGTTCCTTTTTTTCTTCTCTTTCTTTGAACTCTTTTTTTTGGGGCGCCACGGCAGATCATCTCCTAGTTCATAATGATTTGGCATAAATCTTACATCGGATGCCCTTCCTGACACAACCCTCCCCATTTATCCAGGAACTAGTATAGCTTTAATGTGACTTTTGATCGTAAATTCCAAGAAATAATTTCTTCCGTCGAAACAGATGTGCCTATTCTGCCTGGGAAAGAGAAAAATATTATTTTATTATGTTTGGTTATAAGAACATCATGGCAATAATCCCATTAATTTCCTGTTCTTCATTTATCTTCTTTGCAGCAGCGACCCCAGAAACAGTCCCTGATTAAGTCTTTGTATCAGGAAACTCACTGGAAGTGCCTGCTGCTGTCCCTGCTGATGTACAGCTGTGTCGGGGTGACGGCCTGGTGCCAGGTGACCAAAGTCACTCGCCTCTCCTTTGACAATGCATACAAGGGAAAGTCCATGATGTACCACGACAGTCCCTGCTCCAACGGATACATTTACATCCCATTGGCCTTCCTGGTCATGCTCTACGTGGTTTACCTGGTGGAGTGCTGGCACTGCTACACCAAGAATGAGCTGCAGTACAAGGTGGATATGGACAATGTGTCAGAGCGTATCCAACGAATGCAGCAAGCTACGCCCTGCATCTGGTGGAAAGCCATTAGCTACCATTACGTAAGGAGGACACGGCAGGTTACACGCTACCGAAATGGAGATGCCTACACCACCACACAGGTCTACCATGAGCGTGTCAACACCCATGTGGCTGAGACGGAGTTTGATTACGGGAACTGTGGGGTTAAGGACATCTCGAAGAATCTGCAGTGCCTGGAGGACTTCCCCATTGCCAGGTTGAGGTTCACCAAGTGCTTTAGCTTTGCCAATGTGGAATCAGAGAACTCTTACCTGACCCAAAGGGCCAGGTTCTTCACTGAGAATGAGGGCCTGGATAACTACATGGAGGCCCGCGAAGGGATGCACCTGAAAAATGTAGACTTTAAGGAATATATGATTGCCTTTTCTCACCCTAATCACCTTCCCTGGTATGCATGCAACTCCACTTTCTGGGCGGCAGCCGCTTTCACCCTCTCTTGGCCTCTGCGGGTGCTGATGGAGTACTGTACCGCTTGTGTGCACTACCACGTGGAGAAGCTATTTGGCTTTGACTATGTGCCAGTCACACCATCTGAGGAGCAGCCATATTGTCGAAATATCCCTCGAGTCAACACGATCGACAGCACCGAGCTGGAGTGGCACGTCCGCTCCAACCAGCAGCTGGTGCCCAGCTACTCAGAGGCAGTTCTCATGGACCTGGCCCAGCTCTCAGGGAGCTGTAACAACTACTCCATATGTGGAGGCTACAGCAGCTACCGGCAGAACTGTGTGCGCTGCCACCGTGCTATCAGCAGTTCCTCCATTTTTTCTCGTAGCGCCCTTAGCATCTGCAACACAGGGAGCCCCCACATCCCTTTCAGCGCCAGCCGCTTCTCGCTAGGTCGGTTGTACGGCTCCAGGCGGAGCTTCCTTTGGAGGAGCAGCGGGAGTCTGAATGACCAATCCTGCCCCACAGAGAGCATGCGCTGTCTCTCAGGCCAGCAGACTTGTGAGGAGAACCCCCCAGACTACCAGGACGCTCTCTACTTCCCAGTGCTCATTGTGCATCGCAACGAAGGCTGCCTCAACCACGACCACCGCTCCCTGCACAGAAATGGCTCTTGTGTTGAGACTTCTTTATGACACACATCTGAGCAATGATTCAGGAACAGAGAATCCTCTTCACTGCAGGATTGGGCTAACGTCAACTTCTTCCACTCAATCATAACTCAGACGAAGATACTCCAAAATCATTTGATGAAGGGTGCTTTCAAACTTGGAAAACCAAAACATGATTTGAGTTTTTGTGTCGTTGTACACACTTGATGTGGTCAATTTTGGCTGACCAGTTTGCAAAAAAGAACTTTTCATGTGATACCTACGTCCTGTCATCATCATCATCATCATCGTCAACGTGGGTCGCGTCTTTCCATACTTGGTGACCAATTGGCTTGTAAACTGGTGTATCCCCTCTCTCTCATCCTGAAAGAGGATAAATTTCAATTTCCAGCTTATTGATTGATCTTTAAACTGATATTTTGATTACCTAATCGGACCAGATTTCCTCCCCTCCCCATCTACTCACACAGCTCATTTTCAACTTCCTCCTTTGTCCGTTTGTTTTTCTCCCTCTGTTGTTTATTGGCAACAGTAGCTTGCAGTAACTACCTGTCATTGTTCGGATATCCTAACCATCCCAAAAAGTGCTTTCACAGTGTAAACCAACCGCACCATGGCTCTGTGTGATCTGAAGTAAAAAAGAGGGGGCCTCTCTTTTTGTTATACCACATTCCTGTGGTTTGATCCAGGGGAGAATTTCACACAGATGTGAAAGTCAAAATGTTTAGACAAAACAAGGTAGATATGAAAGCAGCCTGAACTTCCGAAGATACTGTCACCTCAAGTAAACAGGAAATAAAGTATATCTCGGAAAGTCCGTGCAATAACCACGATTAAGCCTGTGAAGAAATGACTTTTGTGTAGAATACATTGTGGCTTTAAAGGACCAACAGCAAAGAAATAGCAAGATGAGTCACATCTTCCGTTAACGTCATCATTTTAGATTTTGCAAAGAGACATTTTACAAACATATGAGCGCCGCTTTTTTGTATGACAATAAGACCAGGTTCTCATAGTCAAGAACTAGTAAACTCCAGGTGAATGAAACGAAAACCAGAACTGCGGTTCCCAAAAATTTTGTTATATCATTTTGTAACAGTTTTTGAATTATGAAAACAAAATAGCATAAAAAGTCAACAATTCGATAGACCTTATTCTATTCAGTACATTCAAAACATTGGTCTGTCTTTACTTATTTGTTTATTCATTATCTAAAAAAAATCTTTAAAAAAAAGTCCCTCTTCAGATTTTATCAACAAAAAAAAATTCTGAGAAAGTAGCTTGACGTTAAAGTCCAACTTCTGGCTTTACTCTCAGATTTCTGTTTAAAATGACCATTTAGAAATACACATGTGGCCCTAATCCTCTTACGTGCATTTGAAATTGGAAAAATGTGTGCTAAATGTGGTTAATAGGGTTCCGCTGTATTTTTCCAAATTGAAGTTATTATAGACAAATGATTCTACTAATCATGCATGACTTTTTCATCATCATTTTCAATTTAATCTCACTAATCCCCTGCAGTAAAAGACCCCAAGGGGGTGCGAGAACTTTCATTTGGGAACCACTTCTATCGAAGATAAACCGATCAAGTACAAACTAAAGGAAGCCACTAAGCACACCTCTGGCGACGGCTCTCATCCACAATGGGTGTAACTCAGGGTGGGACTGGAAAGAGGGGTTAATCAGAGCGGACTGAGTAAATCCTTCTAGAGGCAAATCATGTCCAAGATGCTCAACCTTCATATCATGACATGAATATAGCAATTATAACATAAAGGATGGAAAATAATATAACTATGCTATTACAAATATTCATTTGTTTAATTAGAAATATGATAACAGAAAATAATTGGCATCACTTCCTGGTTAAAATCACACCAGCAACAATGATGGCCAGTTTGCAAAAAGTTTGTATATTTCAAAGCATTAAGTTTGAAAATGAAACATGTCCCCCCTTCTCTCTAACTTTGTACAATATTAGCCCAAAACAGCGTTGAACAAGAAATGAAAGACATAGGAAAATATTGGAGGCCTGAATGAGAAATGAATGATCTGAGACTCATAATTGTGAGAATTGATGGGGAATGGAAATTTATCAGCCTTTTTCTCAAAGCATAATAAATAAGATTACTAGTTTGTGTTCAGGGTCAAGTCAAACTAGGCACAAATCCAAAGTAAAATTACTTTGATACTGGATTATTTAAATCAGTTCAATAATACGTTAAAAGTAACAACATTTATAACATAGCATAGATGTCTGATGATGACAGTGCAATGACATTATGCCTCTTGGCTTGTTAATTATAGCCAAAAAGTTGATTAATAATTTAGCATAGGTGGCCTAAAGGACACGGCAACATCAGTTCTAATCAACACCACTTCTTAAACCTACTTCTTAATTGCTGTAACCTGTACATTTTGTATTATGACCAACAATATACTATTAAACCTCACCATACTATATCCTACATGTATCAGTGTCAACTTCGGTAGATTCAAATCCATTTAATTTAACTTTTTGTAATATGTGTATCGAGCCTACCTCTGTTTTAAGTGCCTAAACTAAGCTCATCTCAACATCTTCCCATTTAACACAGTTTTCATAAAATACACTGTAAAAGCATGTCGTGCTAACTAATTTGATTGTTGTTTAAAACACACAGGGTTTTAAGAGTCAGGCTCTGGTAGAGCTGGTGGATTCTGCTGCATGTCAGAGAAAGAGCCAGAGCTTTGGCCATGAAAGATGCTACAAATAGGCAGAGGCCTGGATTCACAGCTGATGGCGTCAGATTTAATAATATGACAGGATTGCTTTTAAGAGCAAAAAAAAAAACCCAACACATTATGTCAAGTGGTTGCAGGCAGTATCTTGCTGTCACGGTGAATTTCATTTTATAGCCACGCCATGCACAAAAACTAAGGTTTAAAGGAAGAAATCCTGCATGTGAGATCTATTTTTAAAACATGCATTAATCAGCCATAACATTATAACCAAGGGGGGCAGGTGCAGTCAGAATAATATTGATTATCCAGTTATAATGCCACCTGTCAGATGTCCATGTGGGATATATTAGACAACAACAACAAGTCAACATTTTGTCCTGAAGTCCATGCGATGGAAGCAGGAAAATTGGACGACTTTGACAATGGCCAAAAAACTGCAGGTCTTGTTGGGTGTTTCCAGTCTGCAGTGGTTAGAACCTCCCTCGCAGTAGTGTAAAAAAAGACAACCAGGTAATCTGGTGACAGGGTTATGAGCGCCAAAGGCTTATTGATGTGATTGGGAACTGAAGGCACATGTTCTCCAATCCAACAGATGAGCTATTCTAGCATAAAGTTGTTGAAAAAGGGAATGCAGGTTGTGTGTGTTTGCCTACAAAACAGAGCTGTTGTATTTGAAAAAGTGACACCTGCACAGTATGAGGCAGTTGGTTTTAATGTTATGGCTGATTGTTGTATGTATAATTTAATTTGTTATTTTAAGGATTCAGGGAATTTGCTAAAAATTGTCACGGAACACATTTTAAATGTCACATTTCATTCAACAAAAACAAAGCATTCTCACATTTCACGGGTCGTCTATGCAAGTCTGGTCAACTCTGGATGGTATTCAAGTCCAAGATTCTCCTTAGCAACCAAACGAAAACCTGGTTATCCATCCTTTCTCCGAACTTCAGGTTCAGGTCGCAGTTACACAGATATTAAATTCTGAGGTTTATAAACCGGATATTAGGCTAACCAGGCACAACACCACTTTTTTCTATTTGATATTATGAGTGCTTAGTAACCATCGGTTAGATTGAAACTGTAGATTTACTGTAGATAAATAGGGTTGCACCATTTGAACTTAAGAAATGTCTTAGCAAGTCAATCTCTGTTTTGTGTTGGTTTACACTTAGAGCATCATCCAAATGTTAACAGTTTTAGGTGTCTGAGTACAATATCTGGAGTCTAAGGTCACGCCTGTTTGATCTCCAACCCGGCATGTTTTTTTTTTGCATTCATTTCGTTAGAATGAACTAAATAACTAAGTCCAGAGAGGTGGTGATGAAACAAACACTGGCATGTTAAAACATTACATTTGGTATATAGAAGGATAGCGTCATGACATTTTTAACCACAAACGGTTAAATTAACTGGCTTTTCTTTTTCTATATGTGTACATGAGATTTATTCATATCAGCTTCCATACAGTAGTTTATTGAGGGTCCGCCATACCCAAACGTAACGATGGTACAATCTAATATGAAGTCAGTTTTTTTTCTACACCCAATCCAAACTTTGGACCACAATCCTGATCAGTACAAGAGACAAAGATGAAGTATCTCCCTGCATTGGTCAGAATTAATGGATTTACGTCAATTTCCATAATAAGTGTAGGAAAGCTGTAGAGAAAATTGTGCAAACTCAACAAGAGTTTTTAAAGGGGCAGTGTGTAAAATTTAGTGGCATTTAGTGGTGAAGTTCCAAATTACAACCTATACTGCAACTCCGATCACCCCTATCTGTGGAGCCGAGGACATTATGGAGGTAGATATTTCTTTATTGCTGATTTCTCATGATAACGAGACAAATATCTCGTTATCGTGAGATGAAAGTGAAGAAGTGACCGTTTTTTTATTTTTTTTTTATGTATATCAGAGATTGAAGTTGAAAATGGCAGATTCATCGTGTGTGTTAACGTCATTACTATTAAGGTAATTTGTCGTTTTCATCCACCATTCTGTCATATTTCTGCCGTTTAGTTTAACTTCTGGGTCATTTGGTCTTTTGACTTAAAATCAAACCATAATCAACATTCTGAATACTTAACTTGAGTAATTTGTTATCTCCAGAAAACAAACCTTTTGAGCCAGAAAACACTGATAAATAAATATTTGCCTCCATGGCAGATACATGTCCTACATGTCCAAGTAAGATAGCAAATATTATCATTTCTTCCAGATAGTGGTAGCGTTTTATGGCTGACGATAGCGAGCTGTTTTGGATGCTAATGCACAGTTTGTCCTTTCTAGGCTACTGTACAAACATTGCTTCCCCCATGGTAGAGGACCCTCTCTCTTTGTAGATGTATAAGGCTTTTTCTAATCTAACGTTAAAAAGAAATGTATTATTTTATCGTATCACACAAAACTATATGAGCATTATATTCCATTTATTCAAAGAGTTTTACACACTTCACCTTTAAAATGTGTTATTCATACGTAGGAATAAAAAAGGTGTTTAGCAGTGCAATGTTTCATCAAAAGTTATACATTTGGTATATTTTAAACAGATTAGAAGGTTCATTATCATACACTTTTCTTTCATAGACTTGCAGAGTCATGCAGAGGTTTGAATCCATTATGATTAGTCCGCTCTCATTTATTAAGTCTCTGGGGCTCCTCTCTATATGTTTGAATGATTTGTAGATACGAGGACTGTCAAGCAGAAAAGAATTGTACTGTAAATAAAGTAGAGATGAGAGGTTAGGAAGATGTGAATCTTGTGATTAGCTCTATGCGTCGTACACAGAGGTAAACAAAGCGGGGGCGTGTTTGATGTGTGGATGATGAATGGCAAAAAAAAAATCAACTTTAAAATGTTTCCGGCAGCACAGCCAACAGCTTGTTCACGCTGCTTTATATTGGCTATTTAGAATGATTTGTATTTTCTTTAAAACTATTTATACCTTTTTTTAAAAATTGGATTTGATACACCTTTTTTTGGATCAAAATTATTTTTCTGGTTTAGCCGCAAACACACACTTTTTTAAGGTAGTATTTACTGATCTAAAGAACATCAGTATGATTTATGTAATTAACACAAACAGAATAGCTTAGCCGTTTTTGTAGGATTGTAGAAAACAATGAGGGATTTTGTAAGATTAATGTAACCAGGCAAACATGATATTGATTACACTAAAGATTGTTTGTTACAAACTAGCAAAAGTATTACTACTATATTATTAATAAGTAAATATACTATAATTGAAACACAAACATGTATTCCAACACCACCACAATGTTGCCTTGATTATGTTACATAAGGACTCAAGACCAATTCTCTGTATCTATATTGAATAAAGGCTTTTGAATAAACTGAAATAAATGCTAACTAAAATATTTGTCACTAATTCATTTCTGAAAGCGGTTGCCACATTTCGATAATACGATTATTTGCTTGTTAATATCTGGATGTGTGGTCTTATTATATGACATTTATGTTGATGAGATGGTTTTTACTTCTTGTTTTTAAATTATTTTTTGACACTGTAAATCATAATAAATTGAATTTAACTTCAGAGAACTTAAAAAAAATAAAATGCAGTTTTTTGAGGAAGGATTGATCTCATTACTTGGAAATTTCCTGACTTTGTATTATAATTTACAGGAAGTGTTGCATAATATTTCAAAATTTTGTCAACAAGTTTTGATGAAATTTCCTTCAGGGATGGATTTTGCACCAATCAGAAAAAAACATGTGAGGGGAATCAGGATAATGAAAGACAGATGGAAATTAACTAATATTTATGTTAGAAACTAGGCGGCGATAGAGAAAAAAATACAGAGATAAAATTCAAAGAGACAGCTAAAACAGTCAAGGCAAATACTGTCAGTTACTCCAATTAATTTCAATCACAATACAGTTGAATTCTTATTGCAAAAACATTTATGATGCAGGATGTTAATTGAATCAAACACTGATGGCACAGCGCTGGACTTTGTGACAAAAGGTAACTTATAATGAACAAACATATTGTATTCTTTGCAATACATTTTATTTTGTGAAAAATCAGCTAATTTAATTTGACATCACATTTTTGAAAATCACATTATTGTACTATTATATAATATTATTATAGTATTATTTAAAATGCATTTAATCTTTTATTATCAATAATAGTAATAACAGTGTAATAAGGCTTATATTTAAAAAAGGAGATGTTGAGGTCTTTTGGTTTTACTCTCTCGAGCGTGTCTTTTCTTCTCCGAACTCTGATTGTTCCAAACCACCTGGTTAATGGATGAAACGCTCTGATCATCGATGTTGGTCAGACGGATGTCACAGTCTGTCATGGTGGCGTTGCCAAACATTGCCTCCTCAAGTGCTTTACCTCCATCCTACACAAACACACACACACACACACACAGGTAAGAGGAGTGACATCATAACAGAGTTCACATTGATGCAAAGACATAAAAAGCAAACGCGGTACAAAGGTCTGAGGAGAACCTTGAAAAATCGCCCCTCTGCCAATCTTATTGTCTGAAATGGCGCCCTCCTTCTAAATCTGCTTATTGCGATTGTTTGTGGTGTTTATTGTTATGCATGAAATTCTATTTTGGTGACGAGCAGTCCAAGGTCACAGATATTGATGGAGCGTCTGCAGCATTTCTGCTAGGTGGATGATTTTTGATCCTCTGCAGGTATTCCAGTCAGAGATACTAAATAAAGGAGAGAACACGACAAGGGGGGAGAATGTGATCCAGCTCTCGTGGGGAACAAACAATTACTACGCTTTCCATTATTGTATGTTTTCCCACACTAGTCTATAAATAATTGACAATCCTTGTACTAAAAAGCAATTCAGTCTGTTACTTTTATTGGGCTATGTCTCTGCAGTCAATGTTTCCTTGGTCCTCTCTATGCCATGTTTAGAAATCGACTGTTCTGTTCATTCTAATAACCCTGAAATCCCTTGGTATTAAAGGTCCACTATGTAAAAGTTAGGGCAATCTCTTTGACTAAGAATTAAAAATGTAATGGTCAAAATTACGTTTTTACTAGTGTATAATCAGCTGAGAATAAGAATTATTTTGACATCCCTCAAGTGAAACATCACATTTATTGATTCCCTGGTAGTATGGTTCCAAGAAAACCCCTATACTTACCACACCCAGGTTGTTGCAGGAGAGATTGATGCTCTTCAGGGTGACATTCTGTTCTAGAACTTTGGACAGTTCCACAGCAGTGACACACGTCATCTCATTGGCTCCTAGGTGCAGCTGACGTAGGCTGTGGTTTTTCAGCAAGGCCTTGGCAATCGCCTCGCCCCCCTCATCGCCCAAACGGTTGAGGCACAAGTTGAGTGACAACAGGGTTGAGTTCTTGGACAAGGCATGAGCGATGGCTTTGGCTCCTGGGCCTCTGATGTTGTTGTCGTTGATGTCCAGCTTCTCCAGCTGACTCCTGGTGAGCAGTTTCCCGATGGCTCTGGCTCCTTTGTCTCCGATCAGGTTGTGGGAGAAGTTGAGCTCCCTCAGGGATGGGTGGTCTAGAAGGTATTTCACCAGCATGCGGCACCTTTTGTCCTCGATTTGGCTCTGATAAAACTTTAGAATCTGTAGAGACAATTAACTATAAAGATTAGGTCAGAGATAAGATGTCACTGGGCAACATGAGCTTGCCATAAATTCCCCGGCACTGCCCTCTCCTGGATAAGATCATGTCTCACAGACAGACAAGAGTTCATCAACACAAACATCAACACTTCCTCCCCTGTCGAAAGGTGTTACCCAGGGTTCAGTGCTTGGTCCTCTCCTTTTCATCCTCTTAGCTCCTCCCCTTTGGCAATATCATCCGTCGTAATGGTCTCCACTTCCACTGGTATGCTGACGACTTCCAGCTTTACATATCACCTAAACCCATAACCATTGCAGCCGACTCCACTCTGAAAATCTGCCTCATAGAAATAAAATTATGGACGCAAAACAATTTCATGCCACTCAACTGTGAAAAGTCTGACAGGGAAAATCATTGGTCCCATTTCCCTTACCAAAACTACACTTTTTCCTCACCATCGACAACTCAACTCCGCCCCCCTCCCTTCATATCCACAACTTTTGAATCACCTTTGACACAATACTCTTGTTCAATAATCACATCAAACAAATCACCAGATCTGCTTTTCTCTACCTCAAAGACATAAGCCCGGCTCTACCCTTGGCTCTCCTTCTCACCCAAACCCACCCGGGACCATATCACCCCTGTACTACAGAACCTCCCCGGCTCCTTGTCCCACAACACACACTCTATACTCCACTAACCCCCAAACGTTCAAATCACTTCTAAAAACTCAATTTCTCAGACATGCTTTTAGTGTTAAATCCGTCTTCTGTGATTACATTTGGTTGTTTGGACAAAATAAGTGTTGGGAATTGTGATCATCTGGGCGATAATCATATATTTGATAAATAATTCAGATCCTTTATTTGTGTAAAAGTACATTTTGAAATGATTTTATGTAAAAGTATTAAAATATTATTAGTAAAATGTACTTAAAGTATCAAAGTAAATCAAGTACGTACTCATTGTGCTGTAGAATGGCTCTTAGATGACTGCGTTCATGTACAGGTCAGTACCACTGCTGCATATATGATAATGAGGTAATCTAATTACTGCATGCTGTTGAGTAGTTTAATATATGACATCATCTTCACCTGTTTATAACATATCTGACATTTTTCAGATAATGATTGACAGTTCATGAATATTTAATTTGTCTAAAAAAGTAGGAGGATCTTCTCAACCAAGAAATAAATGATTGTAGTTACATGAAATGTAGGAAAATTGGAATCTGAAAAGTAACTATAGCTGTCAGACAGACAGTAGAGTAAAAATTACAATATTGCCCTCTGATATGGAGTGAAGTAGAAGTAGTGTAAAATCAAATACTCAAGTACAAGTACCTCAAAAGTGTACTTTGGTGCAGTACTTGATTGACTGTACTTAGTTACGATCCACCACTGGCACAAATGTTGGGCATTTTCTGATTTTTCCAATAATATGGATGATCATCAAAACAGTTAAAAGGTGATTCACCAATCACAAGTTACACAAACTACAAAATCCAATAATCTATTTTGGAGATCCTGTACGAAACCATGTTGTCGTGCAGTTATTAATATGTTATATATCAAAGAGTGACTTATTTAGATTGCAGCCAGAGGCTCTGCTGAGTTGTCTGCACAAACAATATGAGTTTAATCTTTGCGTGGTGCCAGCAACAATGTTCCTGTCTCCTAATGGCATCCGGGACTGTCAAATGGCTTTATTTAAATAATGCTGTATAACTGCCAAGAAAGTCAGAAGCACTGAACTACAAAAACATGTTCCAGATAGCTGGAAAAAGGGCTGCGCGCCATGAACCACTCGAGGAACTCAGTCATCACCTTCAAAGTCTTGCAGGACTCCAGGGCTTTTCCGAGTGACTCACAATCTCTGTCCGTCATCTCAAACATGCACCATTCGAAGTTCATACCACACTGTTTCACCCTGAACACCAAATGGAGCTCTTCCAAGTTTATCAGTTGGTGGAGCAGGATGTTAAAGTCGAAGTGGTCGATGGACGGTCCGTCGTACTCTGTGTCACTTTCCACCACTGAGCTACTCTCCTCCTCTTCATTCTGGGGCTCCTTGATTGGCGGCAGGAGTTGTGATATGTCCAACCTCTTGACATAGTTCTTACAAAGAGGTACCAGCTCCAGAACTGTATCTGGCTCTGTTACATCTGGGATGAAAAGCTCAATAATGTTCTCCATGTGCCTCTCAAAGAACATTCGTTTCCAGCTGTGGCCATACTCGGAAACATCACAAACCTCCCACCGCTGCTCGCAGCATCGCTTCCAGTAGACGCCGTCGCGGATCATGTTGGCTGTCACATGCAGAGGCAGTGAAGTAGACAGTCTCGCCTCCACAAAGTCTTTCTGGGCGGGTATCAGCTCCTCATATACAGGCCGCTCTGCAAAGTGTTTGCATAAAGTTTCTATGATAAGTTAGGGAATAAAAATGTATGTGAGAATGGTGCTTAAAACATAGAGCATACCATCAAAGTTTGCAATTATGGTTTTGAGGCAGAGGTTTGATAAAAAAGGTACCGTCCATAAAGACCAATCTGGATCTTCAGCAATGATGCCCCTACTCATCTTCAGCTGGGTTTAGGTTGCCTACTGGACAAGTTTATGATCTATTTCAAAGGAAGAAACATTAAATGTATGTTATGTTACAGGTTTAACATCTCAATGATTGAATAGAGTCCTTTTGGTCACACGAGGGGAATTTCCCATTGTGTCTGAACAAGATTGTTTTCGTGGGTCATCTGGGACATTGTAAAGTTATTTTTTCGTGTGCATAATTATTTGGGGTTTACTTACTTAGGACTTTTTCTATCCTAAAGTTACTATTCCATTCTTATCATATTACAACTTTTTTGACGTAAAGTTACAAATATTATTCTCACTATGACTTTTTTTCCTTAAAATTATGAATCAAATGTCGTAAAGTTACAACTTTATTCTCATAATTTATTCTCAATTTCTCATTATGACTTGATTCTCTGAATATTATAATTTGATCCTCATAAATGTAGAAACTTTTTCTTTTGTTTCTGTCGATGTTGTAAAATCTTGACTTAAGTGTTGTAGAGTTATGACTTTACTCTTATTATGACTTTATTCCCTTGATATTATTAATTGATTTTCACAAATTTACAGCTTTATTCTCATAATATTGCGACTGTTTTCTCGCAAAGTTACAGCATTGTATTCTACAAATTAAAAAAAATAAAGAACATCTCGTAATCATGACATATTGTCTTGTACATAAGAGATTGTGATCTCATAATTACAAGTTCTTTTTTCGTAATTTATTCTCTTAAAGTTACAAATTCAGTCTTGTAAATTTCAAATTTCTTCTCGTAAAGTTAGGACTTCATTCTTTTAATATAACGACTTTTTTCTATTAAAGTAAAGTCTAGTACAGCTTTATTCTTGTAACATTACAATGAAAAAGACTTTCTCGAAGTCTTACATTGTTACATTTTCCGATGTGACCGACGGTGGCTATATACATGTTTAGTCAAGCCCCACCTGACAATAATTCTCTCCCAGATGAGTTTCTTTCCTTTTCAGCCAAGTGTCAATCAAACGGAGCTAAATACTGGTCAAATTGACTTCAGTCACGTGGTCGTGTGACGTCATGGAAGGTGCGTTGTTCGGGGTTAATGCGAACGCGCACATGTTGATGGCTAAACAAACCTGAAATAAAGTTGGGGATATTTGGTGGATAACAAACACGAGCGATTTTATATCACCTAAATATAAAACAAAATGATTCCCCAGAGATTGTTGCTACCTGTTAGCGATAGTATTTTCTGTGGTTGGTTAAACAAACCGGCCCAGTGGTCAGGTGAAAGTCCGTTCTAAGCTTGGTCACTTACCGATCTCGGAACTCCGTTAGATGTTTATATACTATTCAAACCATTTTTTATAATCCTTCCTTGTTATGAACTTCTGTAATCCTACATTAGTAGTCAATTTTAAATGAACTTACACTCAGTGCTCAAGAATTGACTTCATTCGTCTCCTTGGTAACGAAATACAATAAGTTTAAGTTTACCGGAAATTTGAGAACTGAGCTGTCGATGTCATTTCACTGAATGGCAACATCGTTGCTATTCAAGGATACGCTGTGACTGACCTTTCCATTGTAACTGTATACAGAATTTTTGAAAACGAACATGAGTTAAGTAATCTGTTGTTTCAAACTTTAGAGCGAATACTTTCTTGGTAAATACAGCGGTTTCCTCTTAGAAGGCATATTTTCCGACATTCAAAAATGCAACACAAGACTGGTCCATTTCCGGTGTCTATGCAGGTGCATACATGACATATAGGTAAAAAATTGAAAACTAACCAATTAATTGGTTGGTTTATTGGATCCAAATGTGGAATATTCGTCACAATTAAAGGCTAATCAGACAAGGAAATTATTTTAATTTTATTCCAATATTGAGAAAGTCACTAATCAATCTAGTCTAAGTGAAATTAATAAAATAATATTAGTACAGTAATCAAAGATATGACGTTAAATGGATCAAATAAAATATAATATTCAGTAAAATAAAGTAGCCACAGCTGTACAAGATATAAAGTAGCTCAATGTATATAGTATACCATTAACCCAATTTATTCTAAATTAAATAAAAAATAAACTGATATAGCTCTGTATATAAATGTGACCAATCAAAAATGGAAAACTATAAAAAATAATTTACATTAAAGATACTGAATTATTTAAATACGGTATAGTGTCCCCACAGGCCCTATTATCACAAGTATAAACAAGAAAGCACTCAGAGAACATATATTTGAGCCATTATCGCTAACCAGTTGTTGAATCATTGCTCCCAAGACATATTACAGACTATTGAATGTCCCCATGATTATGTTGTTTTACTCTGATCCTCTTCAAACGAGCATACAAATGTGAAAATGACAGAAATGCCTCCAGATTTTCAATATTTTGCAATTAAAAATGTATTATATTAACCAGTAATTGCAAAAGACATGAAAATCATAGTTATCTATGATCATTTAATGCAGGAATAAAAGAAGGCTGTTCGGGGAAAGCTAAGACTGACAAATGATCTTTAAACTAAAGCAATATTTGGCTGTTGGTCAGAAGTTAGATAGAACATTATTATGGGTGCTGAATGTGTGTTTCATATCTGTGTGACATCAGTTTTTCAGGAGGATGTGTGCTGGAGCTGTTTGCAATTTTCAGTCTGATCATGATGTGAAGAACATTTGGACCACAGATATTGGCATTTTGCATCAGAGCATCCTAGACTGGATACAGATTTTTTGCAAAAACAACGTTGGTGGTTAGAAATTAATGGAAAGTACATCGAGATGATAAATGTCTGTAAGCGAAAAAACTACAATAAATATTATTTTCCTCATCCCCAAACTAAATCTGCTCTAAATGAATACAAGGACACAGTTTATTGAAATTCAGCTTCATATTCATTCATTTTAAATTTTCGCAATATTAGCAGTGAAGCTAATGGATTTTGTAGAGGCATATTAATGATTTATCCCTAAATGAAATGATAGTTTCAGTTCCAGCTCCTTTATTCAGTTCTCTAAGAAGCGTGACCACACATGATGGAAGCATGTACATAATAGAGCAGAAAGGTATCCTTATGTCGAAGAGATAAACAGAGACGGAGAGAGAGAGATGGTTGTTTCTGGCATGTTTGCTCCCAGAGTGGGATGGACGGCCAAAGCGAGGCTTGAGAGGCTCTAACTGTCGCCCTGGAGCAGTCCATCGCCATCATCCTCATGAAATATAGCCTGACAGACACAAGCTTCCCTCATTCTCTGACTTTAATTGATTCTTCTGACATCACTGATCTACAGGAAAAGCAAATATTGTCTGTGAGCTGCTTCCTCAGTGCATTCTGGGTAGAGTCATGAACTCTTCTGTTCTGCTTCCCCTCGTCTGTGGAATGCCCTCCCTGACCATCTGAGGGCTCCACAGACGACTGACACATTTAAAAAAGGACTTAAAACATTGCTTTTTAGCAGAACCTATAACTTTAATTAACATTGCTGCTTTTTGGTCATGTTTTTATAAAGTTATTTTATTTTTTATTGATGCTTTTATCTGCTTTTACTTTGTAGCACTTTGGGATTTGATCCAAATGTAAAGTGCGTTATAAATTAAATGTATTATTATTATTATTAGTTAGTGAAAGATAAAGAAGTTTGGTTCTCCCTGAATATATCAGGGATACCCATATAAACATACAATTTTGCACCAATTAGAAAACACACAGGGCCATAACCAGAATTATATAAATATAGATGTTATACAGGTAAGGCCACAATTTTCCCCCTTCTAGTAATTTTATACAAATTTTACCTTTTAAAATGTATATTTAGAATATAACCTTCCCACAGATTCTTAACATTCTCTGAGGAAATACTGAACATGACTCATTTGTCTACGACAGCTACAAGCTTGACTTTAATATGCCCCAAACAAAGCTAAAGTGAATTATCTGCAGAAACGCTTTACTGAGAAAAACCTGTTTTTCTCTCAATAAGTATAAAAATAATAAATAATAACCAAATATATTTTGCAGTAGAAGAACAACACTCAAATGGGTTGAAGAGAAGGTACGGAGCTTTTGATTGGGGCAACAGTTGCAAATACTGTATTTTGCCTTTGTAGGACAGATCTATTTTCAAAAAGGACCTTAAATTGTACCACTGTACTCATTTTTGGAAATAATTCTGTTTAACACAATATATTGAGACTGAAGCAGCTCAGCTTCTGGTTAAATCAGCTCCAGCGAGATATGATGCAAGTGTTGCGGAGTGGGAAGGAATAATGCTCTTTTTCGTCAGACGAGGCAGCTTTGAGGTGCGCATGTGAGGAAGTGAAAGTAATGCATCCCTTCCTGATTCACTTAACAGCAATAAAGGAAAAAGAAGGGAACCATTGTGGTGATAGCATTTGGCCTGTTTTAGAAATTAATACTATACACCAATCACCACTCACAGCTGAAGCGAAGTTTAACACCATCTCGTTATAATTGCTCGTCTGTTTTATTGGACAGATGGAGTAATGGAGGAAGGGAGGCTGGAATCATGATTCCCATGTGCGCATTTGTGATGCTTGCCTTGGGAAGAGGTGACACCATGAGACACCATGGGAAAGAGTCATGCCAGGTGAGACAGTGGGAAGTTTTGGGCAATACTGCTATGAAACCTTGGGTTCTGCCATTCCTTTCGAGGATCAGACGAGTCTGATCCTTTGGAAGCCCCACCTCACAATTTAGAGGATTTTAAGGATCTGCTGCCAACATTTTGGTGTCAAATACCACAGCACACCTTCAGAGGTGTGGTGGAGTCCATACCTCGACAGGTCAGAGCTGTTTTGGTGGTAAAAAGGGGACCAATTACAGGCATCCCTGGCCCCAAACTTATGGGTCTGACAAGTTAAAAGGAAAAAAGAGACGATATCAGCAGGCAAACGTTAAAATATCATAAGATTTACTAGTTGCTCAACATCCTTATAGCTGTAGTACAAAATCCGGTGTCTCATTACATTCATGCAAGAGTGACTGGAGATGCATCAGAGGACACTTGAGAGTTTCAGGAAAAAGACAATTAGACAGCATTTTTACAAAACGAAACACAAAAGAAAAAAAAATCTGCTGAATTCAGCGAACTATCGCATCAACACCAAAAAGGGAAAGACATTTCAGAGCCAACACTAATCCTCATAGTCACTGTGTGAACTGGAGTCCTGGTGTAAGCTACTGTCTGAGTCCACAGAGACCACAGAGACGAAGCTACTGTCCGAAGACAGCAGACTGCTTCCATTGTCGTTGCTGCTACTGCTGTTGTTGCTGCTACTGCTGCTGCTGCTGTTGTTGCTGCTGCTGCTGCTGCTACTGCTATCATCATGGATCACCAACACCGGAGTCGAGTCGGCTGCTGGAGAACACACGGAATAAAAACTCTTAACGCACATCTGAATGTACAGCATATTCCCTCTAGTTCATGTTGTTGTTCTTGACTTTGAAGAAAAAAAACTGTCATTATTCTAGATTTTTTCTTCTTGTTTTGACTTCTTTTAAGGTAACGGAAGTTCAGGGATTCTCTGAATACAGCTGAATACTTCAGCAAAGGTATGTGACAGATTGTTTTAATAGTTTTAAGATAACATCATATTTCTACAGCAAAGGAATATGCTGGATAGGGTTGTGGCAACAGATGGAATACTTTTAAGCAAAACTAATTCCCGATTGGTTTGTACTTAGAGAGCACGATCGGACCTACCATCTCAACCCAAAGTAGGCTCCCTTTGAGTATAAATAACACTCTAACAATTAAAAATGCATCACAAATGTTTGAGGAAACGATTTCTCTACATTAGAACATCGGTTGTTCATCTGTGTGCATGACAGGTTTTGTGATAATTCTCCACCTTTGAGGTTCGGTCACTCTTTCTGTAATAATCTTGAGTGTGAAAACGCAAATGACCAGAATTTACTTTTATAAAACTAATCCCAAATGACTACTATACATCCCTCACTCTATTAAAGGCAGGAAAATCGGAAAGGAAATTAGGTCTACAGTGTTGTCTTCCGACAGGAAGGCTATGTCCCCTCAAACCCCTGCGTTGTGCAAACAAGCCCGTTGATTGAACTCTTTGAATAGAATGTGACTCATCAATAATCTCCAACAGTCCATATTGACTCAACCTGACTATTTCTATGAGGTCAGCAATGTGCTCTAAGACAGTGGGGTCAAACTCAATCACAGAGGGGGACAAAATGAACAACTCAGTCCACATTGAGGGCTGAACAGCACTTAAATTGTTTAATCTGAGGTATTATGACAATATAATCTTATTTTATTTATTCATTTTGTAGAATTCTGAACCGACCAAGGGAATCAAAAATAGTACAATTAAAGATAAAAACCTCAAAATAGGTCAGCGTAATCAATTTTCTATGTCTCCCTCTGCAACACATCATTTCCAGTAAAAGTTTGTATTCACAGACATCGACAGCTATCAGAATACTATATATTTTCAAGTTACATCGAAAATCATTCTGTCTTTAATTAACAATATCAACAAAAAGGGACTTCAAATAACCCTTGGTAAATGGCTGGGCTGATTTAGCCACGTCTTTTTTCTACCATAACAAAACAGTAAAAGTATACTGGTGCTCCTCGTATTGGTTTCCTGCAGCCAGGAGCAGATGCTCCTCAGAAAACAGTAAGGTGTATGAACTGCCTCCAGGTGCATTTCACATTAAATGTCTGGTTTTTAACGCAACAGCCCTGACCCATTTTGAACGGCAGGAGGACCTGAACGTACACCTAAACTAATTAAAACGTGCATTCTATCTATAAATTTGCACATGCAACCTACTAATAGGTTGATTATTTAGTGTTTAAAATATTTTTCTCATCAATACACCCTCCCAGGCTCGGTAGCATCTCTTCTAAGAATAATCCTAAAGTCACTAAAGTTTATTGGAGTGACTGGAAAAACTCTGTTTTCTGACAACAGAAGGCCGGGGAGGAAAGCTGGCGCTCTTGATTGACTCGCTGACTATCGCAGTGCAATCTGGGATATGTGGTATCTGTGGTATTGTATACCAGTGGACAAGTTATTACAGAAATCAGATATTGTCCCAGGGGCCAGATATAATTGCCCTGAGATCCGAAAGAGCTTGACATATTTGCTCTAAGATAAGATCCCAATCATGAAGATAAATACAAATAACTAATTTTTTTGAGCTCAGTAATAAAACAAGACTGATTTCCTTTTTCTCAGTTCCTACGAGCCAAATTTCGGCACAATTGGAATTGTGGATGGGTTACGTGTTTCGGAGTTCCTTTGAATCCTTTGATGATCCTTTGGGGGTGAAGCTGGGGGCTCAGTGGGCTGACCAGAGATGCTGATGAGGAAGGCACAGGAGACGATCAGCTACAGAGGATTTGAGCGATACTCAGAGTTTGTTGGAGTTGTCGGTAGATTAAGAGGCTGGCAATAACTCAGGCATTATTGGAGAAATGTTTATGAATCCTTCATTAACGTTGGGTACTGTTGTGCCTTGGCCTGGGTTTGTGTTCTCCGAGTGCCTTTTCAAGTGTGTTTTCTGTGTTTAAAAACTGTAGGGTATTAATGTGTTGGTGACGCACCTCTCACCTTTCCTCTCTGTTATGACTGCCTGACGCCTTGCCTTCATGTCCAGGCTCAAGTTTTCCACCATACCGCTGATGCAGTTGTCCAGGGCCAGGCAGCGGGTCTGGGACTGGATAGGTCGTCTGCACATGGGACACTCGTCTTTCTTTTTGCGCCACTGCTTGATGCAGTGGCAGCAGAAGCTGTGAGCGCAGTTGAGGATGACCGCCTGTTGATGATTTCAGTGCAGATCAGACTTAATTTCAGTGCACACAGTTCATTTTCCTTTGGATCCTCTGAAGTGCCTCCAAGGTAACATATACGCTGTAAATTGTATTTTTTTTTATCTTACAGCTTTAACTTCTTTCATTAAATGCTTGAACTGCTGTTGTCAGTTTTATTTTTCCATATTGTATCGTATGTACTGCCGTGCAATCAGAGTCAAAGACTTGCACATAGGGATGCAATGGAGAAGATGAGAAGAGCAAATGCTAGACTGGCTCTTGAGCATACCTCAATGAAGAGCTCAGAGCAAATGATGCACTGAAGCTCGTTCTCCAGAACTTCAGTCACTTGTGTTACTATTTCCTCCTTTTGGGCTTTTGCCCTTTCTTTCTCCGCCTGGAAAAAAAAGGAAAGAAAAAATATGAAGTGAGCTTTGCTTAAGCCGTATCAGATGATGCAAAAATGTTCTTTAAGTCAAATCTTTGTTAATTCCAGATCCTTGTTTTTGGCTAAGATAATCTTCTCAAAGTTGTTCTAAGTAACGTTATGTTGCTCTATTACTTTCTCTTGCTAAAGACATTTAAGATGAATTCAATGAACAAATATTTTATATATATATTTTATTCATGGCCTGACAAAATAATAATAATAATAATACAAGCTTCATTTTTAGAATACATACCTCCTGCATGGCTTCTTCCAGCTGTTTTTTCATAAGACCCTCTTGTTTCTGCGTTCTCTGTGCCTAAATACACAGAAATATATCTTAGAATAATGTTCTGAGAAAAAAATTCTAACTTCAGTTTTTTCTACAACACAAACACAACAGTTGGTTAAAACATTGTAATAACAGTTTGAGGGTTGCTTCAATGCAATCACCAAAAATTGCATCGTCTCTGCTGATGCATAAAATGTCTAACCATGCAGAGAAGTTCCAGCTTCAAGATCTCAACCGCTCAAATCTCAATGTCTGTGGTCCACAAAACAAGGATTTTCATATATAATGACAAACACCACATATTCTCATCCCAAAGATCCAAAACTATCGACTGTGCTTTGGAATCAGGTGGAAAAAATATATTTATTTTGAATTTTTATTCCAACTGATTCATCAATTTGTCACGACAATATTTGTTTCTGTATTTTTTAATTTGTTGTCATCTTTGCAAAATCCATATAAAAGTGGCATACATATAAATATAATGATTAACTTTTAATCGATTGTATTTAAAGACTTCTTATATCATCATTAATGATGTTTCTATGTAGTATCATTGATGGCATTGCTTCGCTAAAACAGCAGAATAACTTTGTATTTTCCTCAAAACAGCGACTTCCAACAGCGATTGACATCGGGGTGAGTTGCCAAAATGATCACAATTCAATCTTGATCACTATTTTTCCGTCTGACAATTACGTCGGCTGGCCTATGCAATCTTCCGCATCAAAAGAAATCAAGATCCCTGAGAGTACTTCTTGAATCATCCATCATCAAGTCAGGCGTTTGTAACTGTGACCCTGTGCAGCTCGTCGCCTTTTCCGTTCAGCTCACGTAGACATAATGACATCACATTCAGTTCGGTCAAAAATATCTGTTGGTGATGAACCCTCCACGCGACTGAAGAATCTCTCACCTCTATCTGCTTTATGGTTTCACTGAAGGACTTCTCTAACGTCTCCATTTGATACATCTTTGACCGGAGCGCCTCAATCTGACCCTGAAGCTCCCTGACCTGCTTCTCTCTGAGCGGGTCACTCCTCTGAGGCTGAACCCCCAGTGAGGCCATCTGCCTCTGGCTGTTGTCTAGCTGCTCCCTCAGCAGCAGGATGTTCTGGCTGTACCTGCAAAACATAAGAAAGTAACTACAAATGCACCAACAGGAAGCCAATCTCTACCAAGGGCCAGAACCTACCACTGAATTTTCTTAGTTTCTTCCTCTCTTATTCTCTGAATGTCTTGTTTTATTCTCTTTTCCCTTGAGTGTACACAGTATCTGTTTATACACAGTATCTGTTTGTACACAGTATCTGTTTAAGATTAACACTATTTTGAGCTTTCTAAAGATTACAATGACGAACTTATTGACTTTATGATTCTATATGGAAGGTCTAATCTTTACGACGCATGTAATTTTATGTTGCTCAGTGTAAAACAATGAAAGGAACAAAGGCATCAGTGATGGAAACAGTTTTAAAGGAGTGTCTCGCCACAACGGCATATTCTTTGTTATTTTATATTATTCTTCAAAACCATGTTTAATCTTCTCTAGAATATGTCAAAACCTATCGCTAGGTAAAATTTCATGCAAATCCATCAATTCATTTTCTTGTTTACAGAGAGACAGACAAAGAACGCTCGCACTGGGGTGAGAAAATAACCTCCTTACTTGCCGATGGTAATAATAATTAAAAAAAGGATCCCTTGACTATGATCAAATATGATATTATTATTTGGATATCTTCAATCCTGTGGTTTTGACACAAGCCTTTGATGTCATAATGGTAGTTTGTACCACTCTTTAAACAAAAATAGATTTCTGTCATTATTAAAAATAATTTATGAAAAGAAAACAACAATCAAAGATATATCATACTAATATTGTGTAATATTATCTTTGATGATTATATATTTCTCTCTCTCTCTATATATATATATATATATATATATATATATATATATATGTGTGGTGTGCAATGCACACAATGAGATAGGTTTTATGATTATAAGCTGGATAATGAAAGATAACATTTAATCATATTTATTTGGTTATTAAAACATGGGGAAAAAAACAAAACCTGCCCGCAACTCAGTGGTTATGACTTTTAAACCGATACTTGAATACACTTAGTTACAATTCAGAAAAAAAATTAAATTTCTCCCTAAAGCCTAAAAAAATCAATAGGGAAATAATTCAGTAATGAAAATACTTGTTAGTTACGACCCTAGAATACTTTGTGATCAAGCATCTGGGGCCGGTCAGTCAGAGCACAGTGGATCTGGTTTGGTGGTGGATCCAAGACACTTTGGTGGTGGATAAGTTTTTTCGTATTAACAGTCTTGATGCCCACCCTTTTGCTTAAAATTTGTTAAAAAACTGATGATACCACAAATATGAAAACAGTCTACAGATCAACCACCTCATCCCATTTGCAGTCCCGGGACCATTAAGACTGTTAGCCTTTATCTAATCTCTCTGGTTAAAGATGACAGAATTAATGATGAGGAAGCCAAATTGGTTCTCTTCCTTTTCTTAGGCAGTCTGAATGATTGGACTGTGATTGGACGGGATAATATGAAAAGAAACAAATAATTCAATATCTAATTATTATGATTGGATTACATTTGCAAGACTTACATTTGCAAGTTGTCCTTGTCACACAGACTACTGGATTCAGCTGAAGGCAGATGTAGTTCCTGGACTTGTGAACTGGTCCCTGCTTGCTCTGACTGTCTGAGTCTCTGAGGGGGCTTAGCTGCTGACAGAGGGCAGGGCTTTGCAAAGGACTTGTCTGCAGAAGAGCAGCGGTAGAGCTTAGGCTTTGAGGTGGACGGCTCAACGTCCAGCACTGTCAACTTCCTCTTTGGTTTCTTGGGTAGATGGGCCGCTTTAGACACGTCGTTTATTACCTTTGCAAGGTACAGTTTAATGTCTTTGAGTGGTCGTTGGACGAGGATGTAGTCATACTCCGCTTTGTTTCCAGTCACAGGAACCCCTAACTGTACTGAGTCTCCGAGCTTCAGCAGCTGAGATTCCTCAGCAGGTATGCGATTTCCATTTACCCACACACCATTAAGACTCTAAAAAAAAAAAGCAGCATGTTTTACAAGTGCAAATATATGCAAGACGCAAACATTGTTGTCATTTAATATGGCAGCAGTGTTTTCAGGCACGGTCATGTTACTAGTATAAAAAAAGATTTATAGGTATTTCTACGTCTTCACATATACATCTAGATATCTTAAAAAAAATTACCACTCATTAAACTTTGCTCCATTTTAAAATTGGCCTGTGCGTGTATACGTTGGGCATGCTTTGAGATTATTGTCTTTCCCTTTTTAAATTAACCCACCACTGAAAGAAGAAAGAGGGGTTAGGCAGAAAATTATATTTGCAAAAATACCACAGCTGGGGCAACATGACCAGGGTTGTGTTTTTGACTGCTGAAGGCAGGGGGAGTTGACCGGAAGTCATCAGGTCAGTCAATTCTCCTCCTTTCATCTAAACCAGCAGTTTTTAAAGCCAGAGTAAAAATGACAGGCCATCAGTGCAATAAGCTGAATACAACTAGGAAATGATTGGACTTGTCATGGACTCAAGTCAGATGACCTAACTATTCCTGTGTTGATGAGACGCCTTACTTTTTCTGGAGGACAATGATGTCACAGCTCTGATTCTCCAGAGAATCAATACCTATACCTCACTGAAAACCTGTGGAGTTGGTCGGGTGAGTAGGACAGTATGAGCATCCTCCATACACTCACAAGACACTCCAGACAGCCATCCTCCTAGAGGATGACATCATCAGGAGGTTGTCAGTCCGTGGGGAGTAGGATTACTGCTGTAATCAATACTGATGGAAGGCACACTAATTACTGATTGGGTATAATGTTGTATACTCCAGTTGAGTCATCAGAAAAATGACACCCATTTATTGTGTTGAGTCTAATTGTTTAAATCTAGGTTATCCTTATCAGTTAATAAGGAACAAAATATAGGTCATTATTTCCATCCGACATAAGCTAGATGAGTAAATTTATAGATAAAAAATATCTGCATTTTCAAATCCTTGAATATAGACAGGCAGACAAAAATTGTAAGATGGGCTTTTCTACAAATTTTTGCATGTACCATAAAAATCTTTCATTCCATCCAATTTATTTCTTCTTATCCAGGGTGCACTGGACATCCTTCTCCCCAGTAACAATCTCCAGCTCATCAGGGGGGATCCGGCATCCCCCATTGGGCAGATGAGAGGCATTCATTGGACAGATGAGATATATAATTAACCAGCAAGTTTGGGGTTTAACTCGGGATCTCCCACCCTGTTGGACATGCCTTGGAAACCTCTTAAGGAGGGTTTCCTGGAGGAATGGATCCTTTTCGGTGGCCGAACCACCTCAACTGATTCTTTTCGATGCAAAGGAGCTGCGGCTCCAGTCCGAGGTCCCTCCTGATGTCCGAGCTCCTCACCTTATCTCTAAGGCTGAGTCCAGCCACCCAATGAAGGCAGCTAATTTCAGCCTATTGTATCCTTTACCTCATTGTCTAAGTCACCAAGCAGAGCTCAGGACAATAAGTGAGGGTTTGAACATAGATGGGTTGGTAAATTTAGATATTTGTCTTCTGGCTGTGCTTCACCATCACCAGTTCTCATGATCTATTTTCCTATCACTCAAGAACAAGACACCAATAAACTAATTCTACCTTCGCTTGTGGCAGCAACACATCCCAAACCAGGAAGGGAAAGTCCACCACTTAGTCTCAGACTGAATCTTTCGCTTAGAAAATATGATTTGCTTATATTAAAAATTCAGTAACATCATAAACTAATTAATAGAGCAAATGAGGAATCTTGCTACCTTCTTGTCCGTCACTGCCCATTGGCAATTTTCCCTTTGTTTGAAAATACAGTGCAGTCTGGAGATCATTAAAGGATGAGTTGGAGACAGTAGCTGGTACGTTACATCCGCGCCACGTCCGATGGTGACCTGCCAGTCAGAAAACCAAAATGTCAACAGTTGGCTAACTATCTGCAACCACTCTAAAACACATATATACTTTTCAAAATAAAACTAGCAAAAGACAACCATAAATTAAGAAAGAATATACTCTATTGTTAAACTGAATACGTTTTAGGGTTAGTTTAGGACAGATTGAGCTAGTTGTCTAAGTTAGCATTAGCAAAGTGTACCTCAGTGTTTTCGAATAAGTGCAGCCAGTCCGCATTTCTTCCGACCCTCATCAAACATATAATCTCCGAGTCTGAGTCATCTTTCTCAGCCGTAGACGAGTCCGTCGTTACAGTTTCCATCTTATTTCATTACGTTGGCGTTTAGCAGAACCTACAGCACATCACTTGCTATGTTGTTTCCTCGTCCATAGCAAACGTGCTAGCATAGTGTCAATAATGATACAGAAACCGGAAATCGATCGACTTGTTTTCAAAGTAAGAGCGTTAGGCAAATTGAAGTCTTGACAATAATTTATTATAAATAGAGCTATTAGTTACTCCTTATCAACAAGTCAACAAGGAGTAACTACTATTATTACTACTTAAGCAACTACAACTTGTGCCGCTACTGCTGCTACCACCAGCCCCACAACTTCTACTACTACTTCTAGTTAACACCATCACTAATAATAATAAAAAATATTCATTGGTTGATTAATGTAATCAGATAATTTACTTGATTAAAAGTATTAATACCACACTGTAAATATACTCGATTACAATTAAAAGTATTGTATTCAGACCCTCACTTAAGTTAAAGTATGTATTATCAGGAAAATGTGCTTAAAATTTTCCACGTCATGCTAATAATCAGCAGTTTACAGTTAAGTTACACAGTATTTATTATAATTGAAATATAAATATGGATAAATAACACAAATTTAAAAGATGAAGAGGAATTCAAGGTAGTGGTTTATCCAGTAATGTTGGATAAATTATACACATGTATTAATTGTATTTATTTATACCCTCCAACGCCCATCCCTGCAGGTGGTGAGCCCCATGGATGAGCTGGGGAGTTGCTGGAGAAAGAGATGTCTGGAGCGCCCCTATTAGCCTGTAGTCAACGTGACCCGATTATTATAATGATAATAATAATTATTATTATTCTTATCATTAATATAATAATAATAATAATTATTATTATTATTATATTATCTTTATTAAAATTTGTAGTAGTAGTACTATTTGAATCTGTAATAATAGTATTAGTATTATCACCCAACCATAAATGTTTTACTGCAGATTTTCTGTGTTATTTTGTATGTACCTTTCTATTTAAAAGTATGTTGTTCTACCTGTGTAAATTCTTATGTGCGTTGGACATTTACGTTTTATTTACGTATTTGTATTTATTTCCGTTGCCGGTTTTAACGGTATTGACACGTTTACATCCAGTTGCCGTCCAGCTGTGCGATCCGGTGTAATAGAACGCGCGCACCAAGAGCTCTGGGCGGGACTTCCTGTCTTCCGCGGAAGTGGTATTGGTATGAGCAGGCAGAAAGGGCTTGGTCGGGTGTCCCTGGTCTGTCTGTGCGCCTCTGGATAGCAGATCAACGGTTTGAAGCTGGAGCCTTGTAGATGAGTCTCCTTCTCGGAGATGCTGGCCTGAGAGCGCCGGGAGGATCCGCCCTGCCAACATGTCTGAAGTCAACAAGACTGTGCAGAAATGGCACGCTAGTTTTAATAAGGGCACAGACTTTGACTCGTGGGGACAATTAGTGGAGGCTATAGATGAGTACCAAATGTAAGTTAATGCTGGTTCATGCTTATTTATTTTAGGCGGCATGCCTCTCTTCCTCTGCCTTGATCCATCCTGAATGTCATGAATGTGCAGCGTGTTGGAGAGAGTGGGTGTGTGGTGGTGCTTCACAGAAGTTGTAGGCTCTGAACTGTCAGACAACAATAAACAAACCCTGCCCATCCATGACGTGATGTGGCAGTTGTTGCAGAGGGAGCAGAGTGTGCATGTTGCATCCCACAGTCATCCAGAACCATTGTGGGAATCATCTTTGTGGAGTGGGTTTCATTATGTGTCATGCAGTGCAGGAATGGGCCAGTATTCCTCAGAGTATTGAGAGATAGTCAGCCACACCCTCTCAGAGTTGAGGGTGGGTTTTGTTTCCTGTTTTTAGACAATACCAGTGTATTTTCCCTTAAAAATGGGATCTGCCTTTTCATGCAGTTAATGTTTTATCAGAAATTGCACGAATAACACCAAATTAAGATCCTGACGCAGGTGTGTTATTGATCTACTAATATGCTTCAGTGGAATCTAATATTCAAAGTTTACTGTCATTGAGATGAATAATGGCTGGAAATGAAGGGTTTCCTTTCTCGGTCACAACGCCAAAAATAATAATGCAGCTTTACTCAATGTGTGGTCCAGATGAGAACCTCACAGCATGCACAGCCATGCACTCAGTGTGCATGTTCACTTTACTACTGCAGCATATTGAGAGGGTTTCAACAGTGTTGTAAAAAATCTAAAATGTGATTGTCTGAATTTTAGGCCTTGAAAAGTCTCTAAATACTTTGAGGAATCATGTTCAATTTCCAGAAGAGCTTTTTGTGCAGCAAAGCTCCTGTTATGACATCCTACTTTCTCGACCACAAGGGGGGACCAAGCACACACGCACCTTTAAAAGTTTTAAGAGTTCCTCCTCTTCTTTGGTCCATTCCGTTTATGTGTCACCAAAGCAAACCGTCTTTTTTCATCTTCCTCTGTCACGCCAACAACTTCACACCACAACCAGAAACCTGTTTTTTGGTCTTCCCCTCTTTTTTCTCCTGCCTGGTAGCTCCATCTCCAGCATCCTTCTACCAATAGATCTACTATCCCTCCTTTTCAGGTGTCCAAACCATCTCAATCTGGCCTTTCTTACTTTGTCTTAAAGACGTCCAACCTGGGTTGTCCATCTGACGTGCTCCTGAAATTAATCATGTCCATATTCGTCACTCAAAAAGAAATTCTTATTGGTATAACTCGGCCACCTCCAGCTCTGCCTCCTGTCTTTTGGTTAGAGCCGCCGTCTCTTAAACATACAGCAGAGATTACCGTCTTGTAAACCTTTCTCATCACTCTTCTGTCACAGATAACCCCTGACACTCTTCTCCACCCCATCTTCGCTTGGTTCTTCACCTTTTTTCCACGCTCCCCGTTGACCCTAAGTACTTAAACTCCTGCACCTTCTCCACCTCTGCTCCTTGCATCTTCGCCATTCCTCCTGCCTCGCTCTCTTTCATGTATTCTTTCTTGCTTCCACCGACCTTCATTCCTCTTCTCTTCAGCGCATACCTCAACCTCTCGAGGTTTTCTTCCACCTGCACCTTGCTCTCACTACAGATCACAGTGTCGTCCGTGAACATCATAGTCCAGGGAGAATGTTCCTGCCCTTATCTGTCAGCCTGTCCATCAGTATAGCAAACAGGTTGGGGGTCAGAGCAGATCGATCCTTGGTTCAGTCCCACCTCCACCTTCAAACCCATCCGATGTCATACTGAACTTATACAGATCCTATACCAGAGTTTTTACTGCATTAATGCATTTCTGTGTTATTAGTCTTGCAAGACAACTGCAGAAAGAGGCTCAGTCAACAAATCCATCGGTCTTCACAGAAGAGCAGAAGGTAATTATTCCATCTCTCTCACTATGACTTTTTTTCCTTAAAATTATGAATTAAATGTCGTAAAGTTACAACTTTATTCCCATAATTTATTCTCAATTTCTCATTATGACTTGATTCTCTGAATATTATAATTTGATCCTCATAAATCTATTGATGTCGTAAAATTTTGACTTAAGTGTTTTAAACCGTATTTTCTGTTTTAGAAAACTTTAGGAAAAATCTCATCATGTCTGGAAATGAGAAGTTCCAGTTTGCAGGTATGTGTTGATTTTTTGGTGTCTGTATGAATTATTACGACACGATTTACTGAACGTGTAATTTGTCTGCTCCTCTTCAGTGCACACAGTCAAAGGAGGAGTTCAAGTTAGAAGAACTGAAGAAACTTGAAAACAGTAAGCGTGCCGACATGAAATTAATTGAATCCTACTGGAATTTCTGATCTCCTCCCGACTCAAGTTTATCTCTTTGTCATCAGTAATCCAGAATATTCTGACCTACAACAAGGAGTTTCCCTTTGACGTGCAGCCAGTGCCCTTAAGGTAAACATCTTTCATTAAATATCAAGTGTTTCTGATGTTTTGGCCTCATATTGGTGACATTAGAGCTTATTGATGAACATGTGTGAGGGAGTCAGAATAATATCAACCCAATCTCTCCTTGCTAACCTTCCAGAGAACCCCCAATATGTGATCTTTAGATAATATTTATTTTCTTTTTATGTTTTGGTCATTATATCTGTCATGGTTGGATTTTCTCGAATCTGCAGATGACGGGCTAAAACTTGCCGTTTCTTTCTGTCAGGAAAATCCTCGCTCCGGGTGAGGAGGAGAACCTGGAGCTGGAGGAGGAGGAGTATGCTGCAGCAGGAGCAGGTCCTACCGAAGCCTTTCCCCCACGCGCCCCTGGTACCTAACCCTCCATCGATACCAATGAGTAGAACACACCTGCTGTTTGGAGTGTGTGATGTGTCGTCTCGTCTTTGAGGGCCGTGTGTTTCTGCGTTCTCTCTGTCGGTGCTGTGCGTGGCTTCATGACTCATTCCTGCCCGCTTCATTCCTCTCTGCTGCATGACAGACACAGCTTTTTTTACATTCTTTTATTTTTTATATAACTTTTCAGCATTCAGTGTTAATTATATCATTTCATTAGATGTAGACATCTTTTACCTCTGTCAGCAGAATTGAGCTGAAGTCCCTTCAACTTACCAGCTTCAGCCAGATTCTTCCTGATGTTAGAATCTAGACCCAGTCAGCGATCCCGGGAGTCGGCACGCCCACGTCCCTCCGTCGCCTCCCACCCGTACTGCTTTGCACACGACCCCAAAACCCATCCCTTCTGGTTTGAGCCCACAGAACTCTATGAAGCCTCTTAGGCCTGAGCCCTACGAAGCCCTTACAAATAAATAAGAAATACAAACTCCGACTCCATCATGCGCCATCTTTTTGATGCTTGATGCCAATGGAATAATTTCACCAGTTTATTTGGTCTTTATTTTAAGCCCCTGCTAATATTTCAGCTATCTCCCTCCTCAGAGCGAGACAGAGAGGGAAGTTGGAGATTGGACAGTTTATAACAAGTGCTATGCAATTGGCATTGGTCAGCGTTGGTATTGGCAATCCCACGGCTATTTTATGGCAATTTGCCGTTTTGTATTTATTTGGTTTGAAGGAGCTCATTAAAAAAAAATTTCACAGTTAAATTAGTCACAACAAGGCAGGAAAGTTTATTTTTATCGCCCATTCAACCGGAAGGCAATTCAAAGTTATATTCAAAATATATGTATAAAATAAAAAAAACATAAAAAGGATTAAGAGATTAAAATGCCCCTGGGGGCAGAAAGTCGACCTTCATCCAGAACCCCTGAGGGGTTTGGTTGGTTTCTTCTGCAGATCAGAATTTATGTATTTAGCCTTAAACCATTCAGTGCTTTGTAAACCAACAGCGGGATTTTGAAATCCTTTCTTTGGCAGACATTAATCAGTAACTGACAGGCAGCCCTATTAGGCTATTTGAGCTATCTGGTAAGAATTCCTGTATTTCATTTCATATCACAGAAGAAAACTAAAGGGGCACTCTGAGAGAGCAGACCTCTGCCAAGGCAACTCGCTTTTCCCATCACATCTGAAAGCAACATTCCCATGATAGTTTGACCCTCATAATGTGACCCCTTGACCAAAATCAGGTCATTACAGCCAAATACATCAACGCCTGCAAAAACATACACTCCTTACCAGATACAGAAATATCACAGGGTCCCAGCCTCATGGAACTGCCCTGGATCACTCGCACCAACCTTGTTTACACAGTCAATCTCATAAAAATAACCATCAAACAGTAGAATGTAGCATTTAAAACGTGGAGGATTTAGCAGATAAAGACCTAGCTTTTTACCTCAGGAGATGGTGGAGAATAAACAGAGAATAAAGAGGAGTTAATATTGATTATATGGTGAACAGTTAATCTTTATGTTGTTCCGTATTTGCTGGTTTGACCTCTTTATGACTTGATGCGGTCAGGGTTGTGTCGTTAGTGGTCATAAAACCACAATATCACCGAGAGATTCTCTAAAAAAAAATACATAATGAACCGACAAACAGCAGATCAGACGCCAGCCATGGAGAGGATGTGACCTCAGCTTCTTCTGTCCTCTTTAAAATGTAAATAGTTACTTAAAGCTAAAGTTACTGTTTCATGGTGAGAAGCAGGCTGCAAGAAATCGCTATTGTAAATCTTTGGTCCAACCGTCTGTTGTTATGGTAACTGTTAATGTCTGTTACCTTTGTTCTCTACAGGTACCCTGTTACCACGGTTACCCTCAGAGCCTGGGATGTCACTACTTACAATAAAGATTGATAAAATTGGGTTGAAGGATGCTGGGCAATGCATCGATCCGTACATGACCATTAGTGTCAAAGGTAACGATCCCCTTCTTGTTTGGGTTAAAGGGAACCGTTTGATGAAGACCCTCAGATTACAGTCCTACACAGTTTCCCATGGTCCTGTCAAGAACACTGCTTTTTCCAAAACCAACGTTTTCCCCTGTGTGTCTTCTCTCACTGCAGATCTGAACGGCGTGGACTTGAACCCGGTGCAGGACACCCCCGTGGCCACCAGGAAGGAAGATACCTACATTCACTTCAGCATGGAGGTGGAGATCCAGAGACATGTGGAGAAATTACCAAAAGGTAATAACAGACCAAAGCAGCCCACTATAAATACTGTAACAGTGCACTGATCAGCCATATCATTATGACCCCTGGCAGTTGAGGTCAGAATAACTTTGATTATGTCGTTACAGTGGCACCTGTCAGCAGCTGGGATATATTAGGCAGCAAGTGAATATTTTAGCCTTGAAAGCGATGAGGAATATGGAAAAATAGGCAAGCGTAAGGATTTGTGGGACTTTGATTAGACAATCGAGGAAGTACAAGTGGTGAACTGGCGACCAAGTCACGGGCGTCTAAAGCTCTTTGATGGGTGAGGGGAGAGGAGACGCTCCCATGTTGTCTGAGCCCACAGAGGAGGTCCTGTAGCACTAATTGCATAAAAGGGTAATGCTGGTTGTAATAGAAAGCTGTCAGAACACACAGTACATCACAGAGCTGTAGAGAGACCTACATGACGTTAAACAGGTGGTTCTAACGTTATGGCTGATCCGTGTACAAAATGTTTAGTTCAAAATACAAAATCAGAATGGACTTGAAGAAAGGAGTAGAGTGCGATTTTCAGCCATAGTGGAAGAATCCTACATATGTCTGTTTTACTTAACCTGACCTATGCCCCCACCCTTCCTCAACTAAGAATTAGACACATGACATGCTGCTCCCATTTTTGTCACTGTTGTATGAAGATGTCCGTCTTCAAGTTTAACGAGGAAATAACCTTTTCCACGGTATAGATGTCCATCGTCTCACCTATCCAGTCATTTATGGTATTCATTTTGTTCTTCGTTGGTGACAGGGGCCTCTGTAACATCCTGTACAATAATAAGTCTGAAAGGCTGAACTATTAGAAAAAATTCTTTCACTCAGTTCGATCCAGACCACCTCTCAACGATCCAGACCAAACGGCAGCTCTTCCAGCTGGATCCTGGTTCAGGAAGAGATTTCACAACATGTTGAGAATAAAGTCAAACTAAATCAGAGGAGAAAGATATATTTTATTCTGCATTTGGGAGAATAAAGTCGAAATGTTGAGAATAAACTTGACTTTCCTCAATTAAAGTCGACATTCGAAGACCGTATCTAACAAACATATGATGGCTTCCAGAAAATGCCTTGTGTAAATGATTTGGTGACACAACACTTCAGAATCGGTTGCATTCGTGCGAGGATATCGATGCACCTGGGTGCATTTCAGAGAAGATATGTTTCGTTTTTATTCTCTACATTTCAACTTTTTATCAAAATGAAATATGAAAAAAAAAAATTTTCTCATCTAATTTTTTTTTCTTCATATTCCCGGCCCTAATTCTCCTGGGTATGGATCAGAACTGAAAAGTCTGAAAGTTCAAAATGAGTCAAGTGTGCGGCAGCGTTTGTCTGATAGCCAATGTCGTCGCTCATTTTCCTGCTGCACGTTCTTTCAGGAGCAGCTATCTTCTTTGAATTCAAGCACTATAAACCTAAGAAGAGGTTTACCAGCACAAAGTGTTTCGGCTTCATGGAAATGGACGAGATCAAACCGGGCCCAATCGTGATCGAACTGTGAGTCCACTGACGTTAATCCGTTTCTCAATGGTGTGACTGATTCCTTTGTTGTGAGAAGAAATGTGAAGAATTAACCTTTTTTCTTGTTGATACTCAGGTACAAGAAGCCCACGGACTTCAAGAGGAAGAAACTGCAGCTTCTAACAAAGAAACAACTCTATCTTCATCTTCATCAGACGTTACACAGGGACAGCTAACTTCCTCTCTCTAACGTCCACCTCCTCTCATCCAGCAATATCAAATCAAGGCATTTGTCAGTTTTGTCCTGTGAGTATACAAAGGAAGGGAACTGAGCCAAACGTGAGACACATGAGCTCAAACTGCCACTGTAGTCTTAGATTTTTGTGTTTTGTTACATTTTATGGTCATGCTCTGTTGAAGGAGACCCTCCTCCAAACACTCAAGATCGATTGAAATACACTCAAGGTTTTAAAAAGCACCGTTGGGTTTATTTGGAAAGTCGCTTGAGCCGATTTGTGTCATATAAAAACAATGAGCCTAATTTAGTGTTTTATTAACTTTTAATCATTATCTTTATGTAATCAGTAACAAATAATGTAAGGATCATCATTTTTTAACTGGAGTGTGCAGCTTTTTACACAATCAGTAATTGTGTAAAAGTGTTTGTCCACAATCAGCATTGATTCTAGCAGTACTCCTCCTCCTCCTCCTCCTCCTCCTCATGGACTGGCACTACCGCCTGATGATGTCATCCTGTGGGATGGCGGCCCACTGTTCAGTCAGAGCTTCCAGAGCTGGTGCTGAGTCTGTGGAAGATGTTCATGCTGTCACACCCGCCCACTCAGCTGACCCCACGGGTTTCAAAGGGCTGGCCGAGCATTAAGTCTGACGTAGTTTGATGACTTTCCATCAGCTCGGCACCAATTTTTAGTTTATCAAAAAAAATTGGTGCCATCATGCCTCAGACCGTGTCTTATTGGTGCAGCCCTTTCTTTGGTGTCTGTGTTCTCTGTTTCCTTAAGGGTGGCTGCTCAGATACATTTGTTGAGGAGCAGCAGGCCAATATGTCTATCCTGATGGTGTGTTTGGGGGGGGCGTGAATTTCTGCAGCTCTTAGTTAGAGTCTTGATAGAATTTGAATCGCTGTGATTGGTGTTTGCGTTGATGGACTTTGCACGCCGTTGGAGGAGTCGTGTTTGCAAAAGCCTTTACCTGAGTAAACGACCTACAAACAGAAACACAGTTTGTTCCATAGAACCACCCAAACTCCCACATGTCTGTCATCAAACAGAGGTTTAAGGAGTGTGGAATTAACTCAACAAAATGAACCGATTTTGAATTGCTATTACAAAGATTTAACTTGTTTTTCTAAAAAACAAAATTTTATTTGACGAGTCAGTCTTGAAACAAAGTTAATCCCTTTACTAACATCTAACAGCAACTTTTCACAATTTTTCTTTTCTTTCACACTTTACATGTTTCTCTTTAATAAAAAACAGGTATTACAGATTTTATTAATGAAGATTGTTGCCCACCTTTAATTTGAGAAGATTAACATCGTATTTGGCACATGATTCTGAAAGTCTGGTTTATTTCCCTCTGATGAATGTAAGTCCAGTTTAGTCTCTGGTTTTGTCTCCAGGTACAGCTGAGGGAACTATTGGCCTATTAAGCAGCTAAATTCTCCATTATATTACATAATAATTCTGAATTAGCTGTAGAGTTGAGCGATAATGTGTGGGCGCCACTTTTCTCATTATATGTCTTTGTAGATTCTCATTCATTCATTCATTGTTTGAATCCAAAATCGACTGGACCTGTGTTCTGTTCTGAGACATTTCACCTCTTCAGTTCTTTTTCATTATGTTTAAAGTTTCACTCATTAAGTATAGAAATTCCTTAATTTAACCCATTAATGTCCTGCTCAAGCGTTTGGTTTGAGTCATTTGAGAAGGATGTGTGCCGCTTGACTGAACCCATTTATAAAATAGCCCAGCGGCGCCATGAGTGGAGCCCTGGGGTCACCACAGGCCAAAATTGGATAGATTAAAGCATCTGAGGACTTACTAAACATAAATATGTAACTCGATACAACCGAAACAAAGTCAAATAGGTTTCTAAAAACATGCTTTATCAAAAGTTTGATCTAATCTAATTGCAGTTGACAATTGATTGTCCATAAAAACTTTCTTCATGAAATATTTTAAAAATGTTTTTTATCAACTGTTTCTAAATATGCTTTGCCTAATGATTTTTTGCATTTGAGGGTAATTAATAAATGACCAAAAGAAATAAAATCCGCAAAGAAATCCTTTTTCCATTGTTTCATGAGGAAGAGCTCTGATTGGCCAGTTGTAATGTTTTGTCAAGATTCAAGCCAATTAAAGCTCTTAAATGCTGTTGAGTGGTTTAAATAGTAAATTGGTCACAAGTATCTAAATTCAAGATTGGTCTTTATATTCTAGCCATATTATAAAACCTAGAAATTTTTTATCATTATCTATACTTTTTATCATTATTTAAATACTATAAAAAATGTACATAAATGTCTCGTTGGCACACTCAAACTCTGTAGTAGGTTTGGTAACTATTAACAGAATATTCAATTCAGTGGTGGCATTTATCATTTTAATTTTTATTATTGATAGTTTTTATATTATATGGTTCAGTCATAATATTTGACTGAACCATATAAGTTTAATTTCTATATACTATCTTTTAGAGTCCATAATGAATGAGATCATGACACAGCAGCAATTAATGTCCTTAAAATGACTCACATCCGTGTTCATCCTTCAGAATATGTTGGATATAGTGTCTTTAAATATGGTTTTGTAAATGGATAAGTATAATAAAAGGCCCATATATTCCTATCAACAGCATGTTTTTTCTAAGAGCCTCAGATTATTAAGTTAAATCACCTGACAGGAGGTGTTTTAATATGCAGATCAGATGTTTTATATTGAGTACAGTTATATTTAACCAATACTGACGTGAGACTATGTAAAGAAGATGCATCTTTATCGGTATCGGCAGTGAAAAGACAAAAAATGTGCTTTTTCTGACTGATTTTCTGTTTCTCTTTAAGGGTTAGTCAGAAAACTCCTTCAACTTTTACTTTGAAATTTCACATAATGGGCTTTTTTAAAGAAAAACAGAAAGGGAAATTGCACCCAATTTTGTTCCCATGGGTGACTTAGTGGATATTCTCCTTCAGTAAAATGTCTCCATTTCTTTGTTTCTTTTTTTTAAAATTCTGTCTCTGTATTCAAATATGTAATTAAACTGTAAGATACACTAACAGATTAATATACAGCCACTGTGTGTGTGTTTGTGTGTGAAGCACCATGATTTGGTAGCACTGTGGTGGTTTCGTTTTTGATGAAAAATGAGGGGAATTTTCTCATTATTTGCATTTAATTTCTAGAAAACTACAAATGAAGCACTTTGTGGCAAAATGTCACTTTGATTTAGAAGAAGAAGGTATACAGAATAAAATGTTATCTATATTCTGGATTTAGTCACTGTCTTGTTCAAACCGGGACTCATTCTGACCGTGTATTACAAAGGCATCGGTTTATACCACTAGGCCATCCGGCTGCAGCTTTGCATATATGATAAGTATATATTACTTGTTCTACACAATAAAATTATATTGATTTACCATGGGAGGTCTCTTGCTGCCACTTAAACTACTTAGCCATCAAGCTGCAGATTTACTTATATGATGAAGTATAATGTACTTTTTATAACGAGGTATAAACAATAAGATGATTTTCATTTAGTATTAGAGCTCTCTTGTTCCAATAACCATGGGTTCCAAAGGCAACGACTTCTATCACTCGGCCATCCAGCTGTAGATTTACTTAAATGATAAATGTTTATACTCAATAAAATAATATTTAGTATGGGAGCACTCTCGTCCTCCGACCAGGACTCGACCCAACAACCTATGGCTAGAAAAGTCAGTGACTTACCACGTGGACGTTAAGCTCCAGATTTACATATATGATGAAGTATAATGTACTTTATATAACGAGGTATACACAATAAGAGTGTATTTAGTAGGAGAGCCCTCATGTTCCAACCAGGACTGGATCCAACTACCACGTGTCCCAAAGTCAGTCACTTTTCAATCCTAGGCCACATAGTTGCTCTTCTGCAGGTATGATTAAGTTTCTATATGTGTATATACTATATAACAAGGTATACATAATAAAATGTTATTGATAGTTCTCTCTGAGGCACTGACTCATTCCAACAACCTTGGGTTACAAAGGCAGCAAAAAAAAAAAATATATATATAACATATATATTACAACGTATACACAATAAAATATTATTTATTTACTATTGGAGCGCTCTCTTGTTCCGAACAGGACTCCATGCGACAACCTTCGGTTTCGAAGGCGGGGACTTACACCACTTGGCCATCCAGCTGTAATAAAGTATATAATATAATAAGTACATTTCATTCAAATATTTTGCTCTTGCGTCGTATGTTGTTGTTGTACTGAAGAATCTGGATCACGTTCCTCCAAAGTTTGAACTCATATGAACCCAGACCCTTTTCTGGATTTAGCTGATTACTTTTAAAGGTCATGCACGGCCTCCCTCCCTCCTAGATCTCTCAAATTCCAGCACTCTTAAAGTTCAGAGATATAGGACAGCAAAATGCTCCATGAGGTCTTTAAACTTTTCAGGGCCCAGCTGAAGGCTTAGGGAGACAGCGTTCGCAGTCAGTACCCCACAGCTCTGAACAAGATCAGGTCAGCCGGGTCAGAGATCTCATATAAGTCACATCCTAAGATGATATCAGAAAGCATTCCGTGTTTGAACTTTTAACTTCATTTCATCCTTTTTATATTTTTCTTTTTTCTATGTACTTAAAAGTATGCATGTATGACACATATTAGGCAAATTGTTTTAAATATCCTTTTTTTGCAGCCTTTGTAAAGTACTTTATAACAAAAGTTTGTAAAGTGCTCTATAAATGATGATTATATTTAATGTCAGTTTTGATGTAATCACTCGTAATAAGAGAGAGATGTTGTCACCTTAGGTTCTGCAACCAGATCAGAGGGGGCGGAATCTTGTTGAGGTATGAGGCCGTGTCTTCATGTATTTGGGCCAACTTTCAAGGACAGATTTATGACCAAAATGCTACATGAGGTTCTGTTGATGCACACGTCGAGCCAAATATGTAATGAAATGACTTTAAATGAACCTTGAAAAGAAATTACGTTATATCCTTGCATCTCAGCAGCACAGATGGGTGCCTTGGTTTTTTTTCAACAGCATATAGCAAAAAAAAAAGACATGTTGAAAAGTGGTTAGAGGCCGTGTCGGATACTTCTGCTGTGCATAAACCGTACCCAGTTAATAACAGACTGACAGCTTTTACATTCTTTATTATTAAAACTTCTACCAGCATAATAAAATAAGTTATACATCCAGCCATCAGGCAACACGTTTGCTTTACAGTATGTTCTGAAGTGATGGCTTTAGGGAAAATGTTGGTATTCTTGAAATGCTTGATATGAAAGTTTCCCCATTTTTCTTTAAAAAAAATAATTAAAAATTTCCACAGGAAATGACATAATTGTGCCCCTTAAAAATCATTACTATATTTTTTAAAAGATTAACAAAAGTGAGTCTCCTCTGGCTTTCGATGAATTATTGCACGATCAATTATTTTGAAAAGTGGTAACCCCCTAAACTCATTCAGACAAAATTAACGAGGATGCTGTAATTTAAGGACCACATTTTCTTTTTATAAACATAATTTGCAGTTTTTATTCTATGAATAACATATGAAAACAATAAATGACCCATGATTGGACTGAATGCGGGTCGTTAAAGTCCAAGTTCCAAGTCCTCTCTGCTGTAGCTGGTGCTATATTAAGGCTTGGTGGTCTCTGGCCTTGCAGAGTTCTGAGCCGACCCCTGCTTACTGAGCAAGCCCTGGGTGGGGTCACAGGGAGGTCTCGCTGAGTTTTGGGGGGTGCTGGGTGGAGCCTGAACAAAGGCGTTAGTATTTGGAGGGACACCTGGAGGCAGGTTCATTGGTGGTCTGTGGTGCTCACGTGGTCCGTGGAAGCGCATGTCAGTGGGGATGGGAGCGTTCGGTCCACGAATACCTAAGGAGAACATTGGAGAAGGAAAACTTCATTGATGATGAAACAGTTAATACATCAGTAAGAGTCTCAGAGAGCACAGCGTACCAGGTCCAAACAGATGAGGTGGTGGGGGACGGAACTGTTGTGGCGGCGGACCCCAAGCTTCGGCTGGATGTCCGTAGCCTGGCCTGGGGAGGAATTCATGTCCGTTGGTGGGTCTGAATGAAAAATCTCCCATTGGTCCATTGGGTGGGATTGGAGGCCCATGAGGACCTGGAGGGAGGTTGTACGGTCCAGGCCTTGGAGGCCTGTAGGGTCCGGGAGGTGGCAGACGGCCTAAAGGTGGGAACTGTTCATAAGGTACGGGTCCAGGTGGAGGTCCATGAACAAGGGGACCTGGCGAGTCTCTGATAGGAGATGCTAGGAAGGATCCAGGACCCTGTGGGCGACAGAGGATGGCAGATCATGAGGAAGAGCCGATGATGCTTTTTTAAAGGATAATAGAATCTGTGCTGGTCCATAAAGTTACTATAGACAGATTAAAATCAGAGTCATGCAGTGCAGACGTCCAAAGAAAAACCCACACAGAACTCAATCACAGGACCAGGAACCACACACCATGATTACTCAGCTGGTAAATCAAACCGCTTTAGTAAATACTCAAACTTTGACACACATCTTTGCAACCACTACAGTTATTTTCAAAAACACATCTAGACTTAGACTCTGTCGTTCAGTGCTGTGCTAGAGAAACAAACCACACACTCAGCCCAAACAGTGCAGTCAATCCCAGGGAAGTAGAATGCCTTGACAATCCTCCCAAATCCAAAGCCAGATTAAAAGTGGGTACACGCATGCACCCTCACATCTGGACTGCATGGTTTCTATACTCACTGGCTCTGGACTGTCAGTGGAGACCTCAGCCTGTGTCTCTGCTTTTACCTGTGGATCTACTGCTTGTGTCTGTTTTAGAGCAAGAATATACACAACCAACATGTACATATGTACGAGCTCCATGTCTGACGACTGCAAGGAAGAAGGTAGAGAGTTTGATCTGAGGAGAAAAAAAAAACCTTACCAGTCCATCCATGTTGGCGGGAGAGGAGTTACGAGGGCCCATCATGTCTGTAACAGGAGGAACCACAGTTAGAGAGAAGCAGAGCAGAGATCAGTGATAAAAAGCCGATGCAGAGGACTCACCCAACCCAGGGTTGTGTTTGTTTTCACCGTAGCGGCCGTGTGGGTCTGATGGAGGTCGTGGACCTGAAGGCAGAAGAAAAGACTAAATCAAGAAGAATGAAATCCATCAAGATTACAGGACTTCTCCAGGAAGATTAAGAACGAGGACAAGATTAAGTCAACATTAGGGGGAATGTTGGTCATCTCTGTACCTTGAGGACAGTTTGAGAGGAACAAATCTATTTTAAATCTATGATCCATGACGACAGGGGCAATAATCTAAGATAACATTAAAAAAAACATGCAAACATTCTGTGTTTCTTCTTAAAAACAATTAAGCCTCGAGGTTCCACTCCATTGGAACCGCGCTGTGTGTGGTGAGAAGGTGATTTGAAAAAATACACACACTTTTAGGGTCTTTAAAAAACAGAAAGTGCAGTTTGAAATCTACAGAATGGACATTAAAAGTGACTTAACTGAAAAAATCAAACAAGAGCATGAAAGAAGGGGCAGCAGACGAGAGTGGAACCCGGAAGATGCAAGATGGAATTCATATCAAGCAATATAAAGGAAGAGTTCAAGAATGTGAGAGTTGACAATAAAAGAAGTCAGGCGCCCAAGAGGAGAAAGATTGAAGGATCATGGTCGTAGTATAGGGGTGACGATCAAAAACGGTGAAGTAATCCACGGAGACTCACCATAATACGGGTCAATTCTTGGCCCCACAGGGGCAGAAGGAGGGCGCCTCTGACCATCGATCATTGGAGGGGATGGTGCTCCCCCACTCACAGGGGAAGGCCCGTATGAATCGCCTGTTTTGATCAAACCATCCATTGATGAGAAATAGGAACCGATAATAATCTGATAGTGGACGTCCTCATTTCAGGCTCTCAAAGAAAGTCAAGCACTTGATATGAGAAATTTACAAAGTCAACAACCACATTCTCATTTAGCAAGTAACAAGAAAAGATAAATGCAATTAATTACACCTTGATTGGAACAAAAAAGTTATGTCCTTTAATATATAATAAATAAATTAGTAGGATTAAATATACTGAGTCAAGATTTAAAAACTCTACAATCTACGTCTGCAGAGAACAAATAAACATGGCAAAGATGATGCATTGATTGATAAATAAAAACAAAACTTAACGTTTTTATTATTTTACTAAATCAGCTCTTCTGTGGGTTTTCGAAAACATAGCCTAGACTTTGTGCATCAATGATCTTTGTGCACCCCTGCACCTCACTAGTTCACCAGTTGTCTTCCTTAGACCACTTTGGTAACTACTAACCACCGCAGACCGGTAACATCCAACAAGACCTGCAGTCCTTGAGACGTTCTTATCCAGTCTAGCCATCATTGTTTATAATGTTATGGCTGATCAGTGTATCTCCTTCATAGGGTTATAGCTTTGAGTTAAGGAGGCATCATTCAATTATGTGTTCGAACTGTTCAGTCATGCACTAAATGCCCCTTTTCTAAAGGGGAGTGCAGAAAGCCCTGGCTCCAAATAAGTTGTCGACCAACGTTGTGAATCTCATCTCTCACGGAGGCGTTTGGGTTTTGAAGAACCAACCCATGCTAAAAAAAAGACCGGGTATATTGAGCTTGCTTCGTGGTGTGCTCCGCCGTTTCATCAAAAAGAAAACAAACAGAACTTTCGAGGTGTGTGCTTACCCTGGCGGGGGCCCGCTGGCTGTCCAGAGTTGGGCCTGAAGAGAGGAGCACGGCGCTCATTGAGTTGGGAGGTCAGTACAGCCAGCCTGTTAATCAAACAAATCATTGTCAAGGGTAGGCTGACTTATCTTTCTGCAGGATTCATAAACAACACCACCCAGTTAAATCTTTCCTCCAAATGATCCTTCTCAAAAACAAAATTTCCAAAAACAAATTTTAAATCCTTACATTTGAGGCTCATAATAATGTTCATTTCTGGCCTACTTCTTGTGTTTGCCAGCACTTACTTATCTTTGAGCTTTGATGATTCAAACTTCTCTTGATTCAGAGCTCGCTCTGCGTTACGAGCATTTATCTAAGACATAACAGAGAATCAGTGAGCGGGCAGATTGTTATTACTATTAAACTTCAAAATGTTGAGCATTTTGGCTTCATGTGTTGAAATGATGGAAATCTCTGTAACCTACCCAGTTTGAATGAGTTTTGTTTTCCTGTTCTTTTATCTGAAAGAAAAACAGACACTGTTTTTAGAGAGATTCTTATTTTCTTGTGCATTTAAACACGAATAAGGATGAACAAAGGACTACCTGCTCTTTGTAGACATCCTCTGTCTGCTTCATCTGCTCCTCCATTTCAGTGATGCGTTTCCTTAAGCCTTTGACCTGCTCCTCTGCCTCCAGAGCTTTTCCTCCAGCCTCAGAGAGCATTGTCTCCTTGCTGCGCCGCTCCATCTCCTCTTTCGTTAGTCTCCTGCGGAGACAGAGAAACACACTTCTTCCTGCACATGTTTCCATTTTAAACGCATGCTTTCAATCCTGTTTTATTTGATTCCACTCAAACTGCTCCGTTTCATCATATTAGCTGTGCTTAAATAATAACCCATTTTGCAGCTGATGACAAAGTGTGAAGACGGCTAAGTCCAACTCACTGCTGTAAGGCGCTTTCCTTCTGCTGGTACATCTCCACCATGATTTCATTTTTCTGCTGGAGCATCTTGAACTGGTTTTCAACGTGGCCCTTTTCACTCTTGAGCGTTGCGATGCCATGCTCCAGCTCTTGATGTTGTCCTGACGCACAATACAAATGCATGTTTTGAGAGAGGTAGGGAAAAACAAAACAAAAAATTCAACAGTTCATCCTTTATTCAAATTTGCCAAAAACCCTTACCTTCCAGTGATTTCCTAACTTTTTCTTCATTCAGGAGTTTGGTCATGAAGCGATCACGCTCTTCTTCGACCACAGAAAGAGTAGCTTGTACCTGGAATGAATTATTTTAACCAAAATTAACAATTAGATATTTTGTTTAATATTTGGCTTCCTGATCTAACAACATTTTGCTAAAGCTGCAATCGTACCCGAGAGAAGTCCATCATCTGTTTGATCCTGTTCTTCATGGCCGTCTTCTTGTCTGAATATAACACATAAAGTCTGTTAATCAGATGGTGTGATGCTGGACACAACAACAAATACACTATCAGATCTATATGAAGAGTCTATATGTGGGAGTAGGGTAGGAAGAATTAGACTCACCAGGTTCCAGTTCACCATTGGCCAAAACACTGGTGCCATCTTTTTGTGAATCACAAGCTTCGAGGTCCGCCAGAAGGTCAGACATTACCTGGGACAGGAGACATTTTAGTGAGGGTCAGTGAATAATTTGATACAAATAAAGGACTAACATGTAGGAGTGTGTGTTATGTATTTTTCTAAATTATATCATTACGATTTTTTAGAAGATAAACGTGTTGAGAAAAAAAAGAAGAAAAGACAACCCTTGGTAACGAGTCCATGTATAGCATTAACAGCTGAGTAGGATACTGTGTGTGTGCAATAAGTTTACATGAGAAATCCGCACTCAAGCACACTCCGCAAACTTTTGTCGAATCTAATAATACGTAATGAAGAGAAAAGCAACTGATAGCGAGACGTGAACGCTCTCACCAAGTGTGTCACAAAAAACACGGTGCCCATTCAGACAATTCCTGAATACTTTTCTATTAGCAAGAGCAGGCTATTAAAATATGAGAGTTTAATATTCATATTTTGAAGGACCAAATAAATCATTGAACTATTGTCGACAAAATCCTACAATGTTTTGTGAAAGTAAAATAATTAATGACTGTTAAATGGAATGTTGATCAGCCTCCGCAGAAAATCAGCTGTCAATGCATCAGGTATCGGAAGCACTGCAGGATACCAGCGTGCTGGAGTGGTGTGGTTCTACAGAAAATTCTCTTCGTCCCCATGTGTCTTTTATTGGATGTTTGCTGGCTGACAATATTCCTCAATTGGAAATAGCTCTTGAGTGTGTTGTATCTCTCAGAATCAGACCCATATTTCTAAATGGCATCATTTATATGAATTATCAGGTGTGTGACGTGTCATGGGGGGGCCTAGCCTTATAAATAATGTGGGCAGACACAAGCAGTTACAAGGCATGCAAAAGTGAGCTGACATTCCAGGCAAAAATGAGGTCAGCTACACATGAAAACAAATGTTTCTGTAGCTTTCTCAAGCAAGTAAATGAACAAAAATCATAAAATACGTCACAGACCGACATACAACCCTACTAATATATACAAGTAATAATCAAGATAAGTTGTGACATTAGTTCATAAAGAATCCAAACCTCGAGGTTGTGATCTTTGAGCATCACTGACTCCTCCAGTTCTTTCTGGGACTTTTGATAGATTTTAATTTGTTTGTTCAGCTCCTCATGTTTGTGCTCCCAGTCCTTAATCGTAACCTTTAGCTGTAACAGGAGGCAGAGTCAGGACAATACCTCAGGAAAACTGAAATGAACTTATAAAATGCAGATATACAATCAAAGATTGAAATAAACATAACTTAAGACCTTTGCTAATAGATTTAATTGATCAACAAAATATATACAAAATGTTTTACCTTATTATTTTCTTCTTTGAGCACTGTATAATCTTTCTGAAGACATTTGTGCTGGACACTTCGGGCATCTTCTCGAATCTTGGCCTCGTCCAGGAGGATAGAAGTCTGCAGCAAATACATCCAGTAATTAAACTGAAACCTCCAGAGATGAATAATCTTGAAGGAGATTATGCAAAGACCAACCCACCTGAGAGAGAGTTTGCTGGATCTTATCTCTGCTGAGCTGCAGCTTTTCCTTTGACTTCTCCAATTTTTCAATCTGTTACAGAAAGCATTAAGCTCCATGAATCTTACACAACAGTTCATAATATAACATGGAGAGAAGGGAAAGAAATTAACAATTACCCTTTTGAGAGTTTGCAGCGAGCGTTCCCTCTCTTCTTCAAGTTGTTTTGCATATTTGTGATTTTCCTCCATAATGTTTTCATTCAGTGTTTGTGCTTCGAAAAGCTTGCTCTGTGGAAAAGTCATAAACATCACTGACAGTTTTATATGGGTAGTGATTCTGTCTATAAGACCAAATATCACACAACATCCATGTGAAAAAGTAGATTTCACTCTTAGCTTTCCTTGATTAATCACACAAAAACAAAAATGTTCCCAAGTGCTCACCTCCATATCTTGTATCCTTTTCATTGTACTACTGACTTTTTGCTTTGACTGTTTTTGATCTTCTTTCAGTTGTTCAGTCTAAAAAAAACAAGGTGAGAAAGTTACAGAAATACAACTTAAGTCTTCATAAGTACCTCATATCAATATTTTCTCACAGCTTAATTGTGCCTCACCCGTTTCTCCAGTTTAGACAATTTAGTGAGTGCATCATTCTTTGCTTGTTTCAGTGCCTGAATTTGATCTGCTAGCCTTTTTTGATCGACTGTGTCAACAAGGGCAGTAAAAAAAAAAGATAATTGTTACACTTATACTGCATTTTATGATGTAATATTAACAAAAATAAGTAAAACTTACCGAGGTATTCTCTCTTCTTCACCTAAAAAAAAAAAGAGGTGATTTTATAAGAAAAAAATCGTTGTTCATAATTGATAAAAGTATTTATTTTTATGCATGAATATCTAGTCAGGATTTATCCGAAACCAGTGTCCAAAATTATCCAGATATTTAAAAAACTTGTCAAACTCCAACCATAAATAATATGCTAATAAGTTAAGCAGAAAAAAATATTTAAACAGACTTTCAAAAGTAGTATGCATCTTTAGAATCAAAACAACATTTAGACCCAGAACATATAAACCATTGTTTTCATTGCTGGAGGATTATATAAATAACTGAGCAGAGATGTGAGTAGTACTACAACACTTACTGCCAACACCGTCCTCCAGAAGAATAAAGTGAATGTCACCACTCCAACCAGAGTGGTGATGACAACAGCAGGCCAGGGACAGCCAAACAAAGTCTCCCCTGGCTTCCACTCTTCTGGGAGTAGTGAGATCATCTGGTGACATAAACACAATATGGAGTAATGAGACATGATGAGGAGCAAAGTAATAACACAAAAGAAACCTGCTTCAACATATTCTTGAAGACAGGATATCTATGTCAAAATGTTTGCGATAAATGACTGGGGGCCATGCTACAGTCTACTGTGCCTAAAGCCTAAAAGAAGAAACAAAATGGGAGTCAATATTTGTCTTGTTACTGCCCTCCAGCAAGCCCACAGTAGGCTATACTTAAAGCTACTTATGATATTTAAATGAAACCCTTGATACTTTGTATTCATGAATGTGGTTGGTTTGGATCGTGTTCCTGTGATCGGCAGATCAATTGAAAAGTTTAATTTTGATAGCGTGGAAACATTTTATTTCCTAGTTTACCATTTTAAAGTAATAACATTTTAAAGCTCTGTGGAGAATTGTAGTGAGAAGATACACACAGAGCTGTTGTTTGGTAACGTGAATGGCAGCGTGCTGAAAAGTAGTTGAAAGTCATGGACAACAGAGGAGTGAAGGAGCTTAAAAAGCCTCCTGCATCTTTCAAATCACAAGTCTGGGAGCAATTTGCTCTCTTGTAAAATATGCTAATGTAGAAAAAAATGTATTTGGACAAAACTGTAATGGTATGTTAGCATGGTACAAGAAGGTAGATGTAAAGCCGGGCTACACTGTACGATTTAAGCCCGATTCTTTGCTTTGTCGTGCAGTGTACACAAGGTCACGAGTGCCGATAAGCAGCTCTAGGACAGAAGGTCGGATGATTGAAAGGTTTTCTGGCGTAACAGAAATTTTGGCAGGGTCTCTTGACTTGATCTGCCGACGTCAGTGCCTTCTTTTATCACTGTGCCTGTGAAAGTGACGGAGCATCCGAGTTGCCATGGTATGACACTTAATAAAAATAATAAGTAGTCATAGCGTTGAAAGTGCAGTTTGTGGCTAATAAGAAAAGAGCAATAAGATAGAGTTCACAGCTGTCAGGGGGGTGCTTGCTTTGAAGTTAACACTCTATACAGTCAAACATAGCTGGCTTCTCTCAAACTTTCTCTCTGCAAAATAGAACAGTCAAACTGTCCTCTGTGTTCTAGACACGCACCAGTCCAGATACGCCAGCGATTTATTTATGTTTTTAAAAAGAAGTTTCGGCACACAGGATGTTAAAAAATTATCAAGACATGCCTTGGAGCTTTCAAACAAAACTTAATTGAAAACATTTAATCGCGACCACAGGCTGCAGAAGCCTGACGGGTTGTACAGTGTGGGCACTCATGTCGTGCAGGAGGATCTGATCGAACAGTGGGAGCACACCAAGCGTGAGCTTCCGCAAACGTTTGATTTGTACAGTGTTTGAAATTAAACGGCCACGATTCTTAAGTCTTACAGTGTAAGGCCAGCTTTAGACAATCGCAACACATCAAGTTTGGACACACGTCTCAATAGACATCCCCCTGGTGTACCTGCACCAGGAGTCTCTCCACAAAAATTAAGCAGAATAAGAGCAGCTAAGAATGTTGCCAAATCTATTAGGAAATATATTGCCAAATAGATATATGATATCATATTCTTCTGCGAAAATACAAAGTTAAAGTTATGATGAAAGTGCTGGAGCCACAAGTTGAGCAAGCACTATGAAGAAGTTTAGTTCTTTTTAAATGCCTCATTTATGAGAGTCACACAGGTACTAATATAAATACATGATATATAATAATATATATATATCATACAAGGTGGAAGCTTGAGAGACCAATAATAATATCAAAGTCACCACAGATAATAAGAAACAATTAATCCAATGTTAGAATTTGGACTGGGGCCAAAGATAACTTCTTCAATCCTGGACCATGTTGACATTCCTATCTTTTTGAAAAATAATGTGAATGTAAAAGTTTTTCTTTTTGCCCTTTATATTGTTAAAACTAATTCTCCAAGTAATAAATGGAAATCAAATTAATATCTAAATATTTCTCTTTTCTTTCAATCTGAAAAATGGTACAATTCATTCAATCAACCCGGAAATCAAAAAACATGGATTCAGACACAATCTTAAATGTGACTTTTCATATCCCTTGCACCTCCATCATTCACTAAAATCTGATGAGGAACTGCAGAAAAAAATGCATGGCAAGATAACCGTTCCTCTATAAACACTGGAAAGCTCATCAAAATAAAATCAGTTACTATACCGAGTAATGGTCTTAGGACACAATTACTGCACTATTTACAATATCATTCAGTTTATCACAGTTGCCATCAATAGAGCAGGAGAATCTGTATCAGAGAGCAGGAAAATAATTTCTGCATTTACTAGCTACTTGCAAATTTAAATAATAGCGGTTGACATCCAAGATTTGAGTTATATCAAAGCTGAATTGATAACCACACATTACACATTTTCTGCTTAGCATATAAAGTATTTCAGAATTATATTGCCCAGAAAAGAAACATGATTTTACCACTTCAATAGTATCCAGCAATGCCAAAAACGATGCATGTTACGCCAACACAAAGAAACCTTTGAACCAAGTATGTGTAAATAAGGCAGGAACAAACAGCTCTGATGAAATTCTGGGGATTACAATTAACACGACGTAGAATGGTAAAATTACCATGAGCTCAGTCAGATGTACTATTAAAACATCTACTTTTAGCAATGTAGCATAGCAAAGGCAGGAATATAAGCTTGCTATGTTGTTGTGGAATTTTAAAAAAAGAAAGAAGATATCAACAATCCATGATGACGTTGAAGCGCTACAGTCAGCATCTGAGAGGCAGGATTATCTGGATGTTCAGTGAGTACATTCCGAGCAGGTTAACGATTCATCTGCAATATGCTCATCAACACGTCAGCAGACCATGATTGCATGATTACTACCTAACAGAGAACTCAGTTTAACTAGATGGATCACTTACACATTGCAGCTGCGTTAGAAAAAGCCAGTTAAAGTTATCGGGTTCCATGGAAGGTAGGGGTATAGTATCGCTGTCCATGTCAGAGTTTTAAAACGAGAACGAAAAGTGTGCTAGTTTGACAGGTATCGAGCTAGCATGCTAACATTAGCTGTCATCTCAGTGAATAACAGTTAAGAGTTAGCCTTTAGCTTTGCTGAAAAACAAATAAAGTATATACCCTTAGATAGGGAAATGTTAAGTAATGGAATTAAGTGCCAAGTGACGTCACACCCAGGCAAGGATCGCAAGGCAAGGTTAGCGATGATTTCGCTAACCAGCGAAATCAATGATGAGTTTTTTGGCGAGAAAGTCGTATCACAAAATCAGCCGCTAAGCTTGAGTCGAAAGCTGAGCCGGAAGTTGAAAAATTGAGAGCAGTTTCGGCAACGAAGAGTCCAAAAAAATGCCAACACCGAAATCGTTTAACGACATGAATTTAATGGCTCAATGTTGCCTGAAAATGCCTAAACCTGGCCCTTCGGTGGCTCTACAACGGCTTGACACCGGCTGTGTTGAACTTCAGCCTTCACCGCGACAGACAACAAGAGGGGGGAGGAACTTGGGGTGTTCAGGGACACTCGGAAATTCATATACTGTTTAAATGTATGAGTGCCTGCGTAAGTAAGGAATTTAAACTATTTCACCAAAGGAATTATTCATATATACATTAATTTCCTGTATCCACTTATTCTACTAAATAAAGTCGTGGTGGGGCTGGAGCCTAGCTCCGCTGATATGGGCTGACTAACGAATCCCAAAGTTCTCAAATAACGGAATACTTCCTGCAGAACCTGACACATAACGACAATGACGATAATAACGTCACACAGGCGGGCTTTATTCGCTCAGCTTGACGATCCACATTTAACATGGAAGATAATAGCGTCATTTTGTTTGGTCATAATTAAATAACAACCGTGACAAACTTTTTTTTTCGAGATATTTGATTTATGATATTAATAACTTAATTTCGCCTTGTCAAAAATCAAATTGTAGATATCCGCAACGTCATTTTGACTGGTCATAATTGGAGTTAATGACATCTATAACGTCATTCTGACTCGTCAAAACTAAATTTAAGATATCCTCAATGACCTATGTAGATATCTTGAATTGAGGGGGATATGTTTAATTTGAATTACGACTAGTCATAATTCAAATGTTTACATATGCAACTAGGATAACAACTTGTCAAAATGATGTTCCAAATATCTAAAATTAGGTTTTGACCTGGCGAAATTACGTCATAAGTATCATGAATTACAGTTTTGACTGAGCAAAATTATATTGCTGATATCGTGAATTCAAGTTTCGACCAGGCAAAATGATGTTGCAGATATCAGTAATAAATATCCAGTCTTGCAAAAAACTGTTAAAATGACTTGCCAATGCGACCAGCATCAAGGTGGCTAAAGAAACTATTGCTGCTACTCTGGCTCATTCATTTATTCATGTATTTTCTTTACCAGGTATTTTTTCAATGGTTTATTTCTCATAATGTGCAGTATCATAGATATAGATGCTTTTTCCCTGATACTCTTTAGTATTATAAACATTTGAAATACATTTTCAAATGGCTGTTTCCTTGGCCAGTTTGTTAACAAAAAAAAGTATGCTCTTTGTCATCACTTAATTATACACACTACAACATTGTGAGATTAGTTCGCTACATGGCTTATTGACCTCATAGCCCACAATGAGGGACTAGAGCAACAGGCAATACTAAATATAAGAGCTGTCAATCAGTTAATTACTGCCATCATAATGGACAGGGGAGAATTGGATGATGATGTGCCGCTTTAACTGGTTGCATGGTGGAGTTCAGTGACAGAGTGGAGAGAAAATGTCAGCATGTCATTTGTATGCAGTTATGCAGTTCATAAGACCAGGGGAAACAGAACAAGCACCAGTTCTGTTACATATGAGAGTTGTGATTGTTTGTACAAAGTGGACAATTGTGGGGAATATCTCTTGATTGCTCAACAGTTGGGGTTTCCAGAAGCACAGTCAAAAAATATGTATATGTTCTGCTGTGGTATGGTGGACAAAGCAATGAGCCACTTCTGCCTTCCAAGATTATGGATTTCAGAGTTAATAATTCGAAAGACAAAAACATAGCATTTAAAATTAAAAAAAAACTACAGCACACAGTAGCTCACAAATTTTTTTTGACTTACCGCCACAGCCCACTCTGCCATTTTTTTCCTGCTCATAAAAAAGATGCCGGCCATGTACATAATCCCAGTTGAGAGCAATCCTACTTTTTCTTCGTTAATTTCTACAGAGTCTGGGGGAAAAAAACACAATCAGTTTATTGTCTACATAGTCCTTACAAAAAGGGTTTGACATGTATTTACAAAGTACCATCTTTTCATGTTTGATGACTTATTACGTGCATGTAAAACAGACAATTAAAAAAAAATTTAATTGAAAAATAGGGGCTAGTAGCAATTAACTCAAAAGGGGAAAAAAGCAACTGAATGTCTTCATATTGGGGAGACAGCATGACATTACCCAAGCGCTATACCCAATTGTGGAATTAGGTGAAGGAAAATTCTTCTTCTTCAAATGTTATTCCATTAAAATTGTAAGTGCTGCTGTACACATATATAATATATCACACTAGATAACGTGTCTCATTAGCTCATGGGAAGCCATCTAAAACACAAAAGCAGCTTTGGATCAATGGGATCAATGTCATAGACGAGCAAAGACTGTTGAACACTTTCTGTGCGATAAGGTAATGTTTTGAGGACAATTTAAAAAAACAAATCTGCCGTTACAAAAGCGGTTTCACATAAAATGGTTAACTTAAATAGGCCTTTTATTTACATGACAATGGCAATGTGTCGGATTGAAAACACAAATATTGGAAAATATGTTCTAGACTAATATTTTGAAACCGCCTCCATTAACATGTCTGTCAAAACATGATTCATGTGAAAACAGTGAAGGCTAGGCCCAACTTTGTTTTAATGCTATCCGTGAACATGATTCATGTTTGTCAATTCCAGTTAATGACATTAACAAATGCATTTAAAATGGGAATGAATATAAAACTCTATTTAACCATTTCATATTTACGTATTACAGAAAAAACTATTTGAAGAATCATTCACTGATATATTTAAAAAATAAATCATTTTGCATACCCCCACAGAAATAAACATGCCCATTTGTGAAACATTGATTTAGAGTACCTACCTGAGGACGAGCCTTGAACCACCACATCAAGGTCCACGTCTAGTGGATTTTGCATGTTGGCTTGAGAGACTTTCTGCATCTCCTCTGATGCGCTGAAGCTCGGCTGATTGTCTTTGTTTTTATTAAAGTGTCCACCATCCTCCTCCACGCTGAGGTCTGGTTCCCTGAGTGCCTCATCCAGAACTATTTGCTCTTTTTTGTTCTCTGCTCGCATTTTCTCCTGATCAGTCACTGTGAAGTTGTCATCTATCTCAGCCTCAGGGATGATTTCAACCTTGTCTTCTTCAACAATGTGCGGCGTATCATCTTTTACATTTAGTTCATGTTCATCTAAAACATAAACAAAGATGAACAATTAGGGATCAGTCTAAAAGGTTTCAGATTAAAAAGGATTGTATTTTTGGTGTGAAATGTTTAGAGGTACACTCAGGTGCCCCTTAAATACATTAATCTAATGACACAGGTGTGGTTTATGGCTTTGTCAAGAGTCTAGCATATGATTAGTAGATCAGTTGATTCAATTGAAAAATGAAACATTGAAATGTAAGGGTAGCAAAGTAAGCACTGGTAAAATCATCAATGGGAACATTTTAATATTGTATTTTGGCTTTAAACTACATGATATAATTTTTTAAACATCGCCATCAATTGCAGATGAAACCCAAAATAGGCACTTCAATGCTAAAAGAGGCCCGTCCTGTTCACACTTTGTACGCTGCACCTGAATGCATCTTGGGGGATGCAAGAGAGGTCAGCCAAAGCAGTGAGATACTGCTGGATCAAATAGCCTGAGCTATGTACTAGCTCCTAAAACGAGTCATGGAAGATCAGTAAACATAAACTGATAATGACCCGCAGCTCAGACAAGTTTTCCATAGTTTAAAAGAGTTAACTAACTCCAGGTACAATAATCTTCTATAAATGTGGGGCATGAAAGATGCCTGGAAATTAAACGAGGAAAACCATGAGTCCTACTTGTTTTCTCCTCAACATATAAAATAGATTAAATAATCTGGGTAATTTATTACCCTGGATTAAAATGTGATGTTATAATATCCTTGGTAGCACTTTAGATTAAGATCCAAGCCAGTTCCACTGTAAAAAGGTAATAAAACTTTTTCACTTTTGAAACAATTTACAGAATCAAAAACATGCTGAAAAACACAGTCATGCATTTATTTCAACAATGCCATGATTAGTGTGACCTGCATTTATTAGTATCCCTGAAAACACTTTTTGTTTAAAGTGTTTAAAACACAACTTATTAAACACTCTGCAACTCAGCTACTAAGAACAACCAAGAGGAGAGGGCGTGTTAGTCCAGTTTTAGCTGCTGTGCACTGGCTTCCTATTTCACCTGGAATTGATTTTGACCTTTTTGATGACATGGGTCTCCAACTTATAAAACACTTTATGGTTGAGAACAAAACAAAAGTGCTTACTCCCTTGTTCTATATCTAAATGTAAGAACATTGTGATTGTCTTCTACTGGTTTATCGATGGGTCTTAGAAATAGTCTGATAAAATCTTGGATCTACAGTTTCCTCAATCATGGGCCAAAGCTATGAGATCCACTATTCAAGCCAGCTCACTAAATAAAAAGAACACTAAGAAGTTGACTAATCATTAAGTAATTTATCATTCATCGTCATTTATCGTGTGAAAAGGTGTTGTGCAAGTAAATGCCACTCTTATAATTCTTTAATAATCCCTTTCAACAACAGTGCTGGTATGATCTGGAAACAAAAATTGTTTAAAAAAAACAATTCAGAGCTACATATCTGAGAGAAGATAATGTCAGTTGTTAGAATTAACAATAACAACTAATGACTTTCACAGAAGAGTCACTCCTACAGCTCTAATCCACACACCAAGTATTCAGATTCCATTAAAAAAAGACACCTACCTTGGTCCATATCCAACCCTTTTCCTGTTGCCAAAGGCGTGCTGTCGCTGGCTGTCGAATACTTCTGGCGTAGGCTGAATGCGAGCTCCTGGAAGTCATCCAGTATTTCAGTCTCCTCATCCACTGCACCTTCGGCCACCAGTTGGTCATCGTTGTGTTTTGTGGCCTGGCTATCCAGCATCTTCTCAATCTCATCAAGTATAGTGTTCTCAGAGGCTTCCAGGATGCTCTCCAGAGACGTTTCAATGTCTTGAGTAGTACCTGTGTGCGAGCGACGGGTAGCCTGCAGTTCCGTGTCCAAGTCAGAGAAAAAGGCCTCGACTTTAAAGAGATTTTTGAGCCCAAGAATGTTTTGGATCCGCTCTATGCGCTCCTCTGTGAAGTGGTCTCGTAGCAGAGTCAGTCTCAACACGCTGTCGCTGTACTCTGGCTCTGGTGTTGATTCAATTAAAGGTTTGTCGAAGTCTACATCCTTTGTTTGAGGGAAAGATAGTGCATTTTCATCTTCGAGCAATTCTTCATTCCTCTCCTTTTTCTCGTCCTCAAACTCCTCTGGAAGAAGTTCCTCAGGAGTATTTGGTTCCACCGTAGGAAATTCTGGTTGACTGATATTAATCTTTGAGCCTGCCATTAAACGGTCATACAGCTTACTTGGTAGGCTGTCTTCTGCAGTTTGCCTCGGCAGTCTGGCATCGACTGTTTTCTGATTATTGATTGATTTCAGATTTAAATTCTCTGACAGCATATCCTCCATGGACGGGTCATGGTGATTTTCAGCATCAGGGGTAACTAACTCCTCCTGAGTTGTTACAGTTTTGTTTTCAATCAGTTCACCTGCTAAATCCTCACCACTTTCCAATGCAACGTTACTACCCTGTTTTGCTGCATTATCACCATCAACCTGTGATTCTTTATCAACTTTCACATCTGAATGATCTGACTGCATATCCTCAGTATACAGCGCCTGAAAACGTTCAGTTTCAGCACCGACTATTTCTTTTTGATCGGTCCAAATTTTGTTTTCTCCCAGCTCTCTGGCTAAATCCCTATTATACTCCATTGCATAGCTAGTGTCAGGTATATCTTCCTCACCATTGTCAACCCCTGAATCTTTTGACATTTCCTCTCCGTTCTCAACGTCTTCATTTGCAATTTCCAGATCTGACTGTTGTGCCTCAGGGAGAGCAGAGGTATCATCTTGTGACACCGGATCCGCTGATAGTTCACCAGGTTCTAAGATTTCTTCCCAATCTTCCTCAGGTCTGATCACTTCTCCTTCACTCTCATCATCAGAATCTAAATCACTGTTTGATTCTTGATTATCTGCTGATGCAGAGCTGGAAGATGGATCTCCAAGGACTGGATCTACATTGTCTGGTTCTTGTGATAGTTCTACTGCTGCCAGTTCTTCTATGTCTTTTACTTGCTCAAGACTTGGAGAGGGTTTTGAAACAGCCTCGTCTTCCTCAATGTCTTCATCTTCTTCCTCTTCCGATGAACTCAAATCGTACGCTGTCAACTCCCCCCCAGTGACAACTGAAAAAACTGCATCTCCTAATGAGGTCCACATGTTCTTCTCCTCTGCAATCTCCGGCTTATCATCTTCATGTGTAGTTGGAGGACTTTCACCTTCTTCGAGTTCATCTGATGCTGGGGTAATTACAGTTTTTCCTGAGAAAGACAGCAATGGAGTTTCTACTGCAACATCAATATCACTGTCAGGAGGACTCTCCATTGGGTCGCTTTCCTCCTCTTCATACGGTGTAACATTCTTTGTGACGTCTTCGTTAGTAGTGACAGCATCAAAAGTTGATCCAAGGGTGGTTTTTAGCTCAGGCATTTGTACTCCCTCAAAACTGGAGACTAGTTCAGTCTCCTTTTCTGAGGAAGGTTCTGTGGGTGCAGTTTTGGTTTCACTCCTTTCTGAAACTATATTTTCTAGAATGGACCCGACGAAAGTATCTGTGTCTTCTGTAGATCTGTCAGTAGCATCAAACGTAGTTTCTGTTTCAGGCTCTTCTACGTTTGAAGAAGACGATTCATTTGCCACGTAAGGTTCAAACTCAGGTAAAGAGGCACTTTCATCATCTGGGACCTCATCAAAATCCTCAGAGTTGTCATGATGCTCAGTTTCATTTTCACTGTCAGTTTCCTCGTTGACTGATGTCTCTATCTGTGCACCATCTGCGGTTTGGCTTTGGTCATATGTTTCCTTATCTTCACCCTCATTCTGTTCCTGCGAAAAGCTTAATAGTAAATCTACGTCATAATTGTTAAACTTATCGTATCCAGTGTCAAAACAGACAAAATCTGTTTCCTGAAAAGTAGACAAGAGCATGAAATTGAAAGGATTAACCATGGGGTTACAAGGATTTGAAAATGAAGTCAGTCCGCAAAATATATAATCATACCTCTGCTGGAATTTCTATTTCTTTGTCAGTATAAAGATGATTAACTGCAAGTAGGTCCTTTGGGAAATATCCAAAGTTACTTCCAACCTGTTGAAACATAAGAGCAGAGAATTTGTTGAGGAGAGTAACTACACAGCCAAAGCTATCGGTTTCCATTACTGTTTAATTATTAACCACAGAATACTTACACTCCCAGCCATTAAATCTCCCCTTCTGCCCGATAATTTGTAATATACATAGATAGTTTCTGATTTCTTGAAAGACAGGAAACGACAGTCAGGTCCTGTGAAATCTTCCACAGCCTTTCCCCGACACAACAGCACTGTGGGGGAAAAAATGAAACATTAAATCAGTCTCAAAAAGTTTTAGCAATTTTATTTTTTACGGTAGTTTTGATTTCAAGAATACAAAGCCCAAAATTTGAAGCTTCTTTTTCAAAATGCATTCGATGTAATAAATACAGTATACCCTTCTTGTGAGTCCCCTATAACATTTTTCACATTAACACATTCCCTCATCAATGTTCATCATCAGTCGTTTGTTTTCACAAATAATCAAATAAGCATTTGGCCCGTGAAATTGTTGGATAATATCAAGTGATGCATTTTCCCTGCACCAAAATGGACATGTTCAAATTACATATATTATCCATCCAACCTTTCACATTTACAAACATGATTTAAAAGGCACAATTGAAAATCAAAAAAATATTTACAACCGAAAGGCTGCAGCTGATTTTTGGACATGTTTAGCTATCAAGTTGTTTCACAGATAATTAAAAAATCTGGCGCCTAAAGTTTGTCAAACAATTAACAGTTTAAGAACTAATATACTGCATCTCTGTAAGACATGCTATTGTGGGTAATAAAACCTAAAACTTTTACTACCTTAAGTCTCAGATAGTTATTTAAAACATCTCATTAAAGGGACACTGAGAAGCACAACTCATCCATCTTAAGTGTGCCTTTGTTTTACATGATTAAGAATTTAATCTTTACTGTTTTATGACTTAAAAGGACCTTCCCCTATGTAACCAAAATAACACTTTCTTATCACCATCACTGGCTTTTAGGTGTGTACTAGTTAAAACACTTGCCCATGTTCAAGTAAAAATGGCAACATTTGGCTACTTTCACACTATTGTTGAAAATGACACAATTTTGTTATTTTCCCTTAAACCTGAACTTTTTGCCCCGGTAGGTCATAACCATCTTCACATCTGTATACCAGTTGTGTTGCTGTGTGCCTTTACAGTTGACTTCAGATCAGATTCGGCTTTGTTGCATTCACACTGGAGTCAAAAGTGAAATTTTGCTGCAGTCCTCAATATAAGAATTTGCTACATACATCCACTAAGAGTGCAAACATTTTGGTTTTGAATGCCATTAGTTTTTCCAACTATCTAACTTTCTTTAATGTAAGTAAAGCAGGGGAAAATGTTTGAATGTGTGCAAGCCTGCTGTTTAGGAGGACAGATTAATTCACTTTATTAACTTTGTTTTTATTGTTAATTATGAGTGTGAGCCACCATGAAAAACATATCTGATCTGAGCAAACTCCTACTGATTTTAGAGCAGTGTTAACAATCAGCTCAGCTTTTCTCATCGGAGTACAGTTGAATCAATGTTTTGCCTGCAATGGTGAACAAGACAAAAATGTTGAATCACAGCAAGATGGTAAGATTAGTTTCGAAAATTAAAAATCAAAATCAAAAATCAGAATTGAGTCACTGTCAACTGCAGCTTGAACACACCCAAAGTGGCACAAATCCCATCTGAAAAAATGGCTTTGGAAAAAAATAAGATTTGGTCCGCCTCCTTTTTTGTGAACACATTCCCCTCTGGGTTGATTTGTGCTGGCTTAAATTTAGCAATGTAAACTTGAGTGGTAATTAAAGTTCAAAATGCTGAAGCTCACATTAGATCTTGATTGTTGGCAAAGGTTATCTAAACTCATTTTAAATTCATTAAAAAGCATTAGCCGAATGTTGAAAACTACCAACAAACGCTAGTGCATGTTGGAATATTTATCAGTTGAGTTTGCGATGCAACTATTTTAAAAGATTTTCAACTTTGTTCCTTATTGGAAAAACATGGGCAAAGTAACTAACTTTTTGCTGCATAGTATAAATATTAATGAAACTGAAACACAAAAGATCCAACTATTGAGTATCAAAAAAGTTAGCCGGTAACCGCAACACCGGTGGCTGATCGCTGCTGGCCACAACGTGAGAACTAACAACAAACACTAATGTTTACACTACAGTTCGCAATAAAACTATTCTAAGCAACTGCTACTATTTTTCTTTTCTATACCAAAACTACAAAAGTAACAACCAATTCACAACACAGTAAAAGTACCAATGACGCAAAAATTCCACATCTCATTATTATACTACCAAAGAAATTCTAGTTAGCTGCTATACAGGTGCTAACCTGTACGCCAGCTGGTGTCTAATTAGCGGCTAGCATTAGAGCAAAGGTGGGCGCTAACAAGAAATGTTAATGTTTAACATTTAAAGTTGGCGATGCTCCTTGTTAAAAGCTAATGCTAATTTATTTTTAATTAATAAAAAATGGACGGAGTAACAACCAATTGAAAACATGGCAAAATTATTAATCACACTTAAATTCCACATCTAAGAATATTATCAAAAAGGTTAGCTTGGTAGCTGCTAACTCTGTTGCTATTGTACAGACACCGGCCGGTGGCTAATTAGCTGATAGCTATAGCTTCCAGTACTTCAGGCAGGCCACGGCAGCCTGGCAACCGTCCAATTGAAGCTGAACGAATAACTTCACGCTCATGGATACTATTTATATGAAACCCCTTGCTTATAATGAACAGCAAAGATGAGCAGCATCGCGGCAACCGCGGGAGGCTCTCCAAGCATTTCATATCGATCTGCAACAAGTTCAGAGATAACGCGCAGTTTATGGCTAGCTGTAGTACCAGGATGTGAGGAGAAGATGCATCATGAGCATAGTAGTTCCAAACTTACTGCTGCACTCCTCATCCGCGCATCTCTTAAAGTCGGAGAACCGTTTTTCCAGGACTGCAAAGGAAGTTAAATCAAATAAGAGCAATAAAAATCCTATTCGGTAAAAGCGTAGTGCTGCCATGTTGGCAGTTTGTTGACTGGCTTGATTCTGCTGCAGCAGAAGGAGCCGACACGTCAGCACATCAGATCCGGCTGGGTGTCGGCACAGATTTCACAGGGTGGAAGGGCTGGATCTGCCTGCTTCAAGTTACTATGAGGGATAATCCTAAAATCTGATGCAGAGAAAGAGCAAAGCCATTGGGGATCAGTCTTGTTTAGTAGGTTTTATTCTACTGGGGAAGCCCATCATTCTTGCAATTCTTGTGAACAAAAAAGATTTCAGATTGCATATCAGGTTTTCCTTTTTCTGCATAATTTTGAATTTTGAATATGATGTTGAGAACTGATGCTATGTCATTAATCAGTTACATGCTTTATCTTAACGTTGTATAAATTCGTTATGACTGTGTACTGAAGTATCAAAGTTATTAGGTATCTTCTTAAAATTTTTTAAAAATATAAGAAATTTTAGTTTAGCATACTAAAGAATCATTATGAGTTTTCCTGACATCAAGACTGATTTCATCCTAAATGGAAGGGACAATAGCACAAACAAAAGATGATTGATGAAACAAAGGACAGAAGTTAAATACATAACAACTACCGTAAGAAACTTGACAACAAGAAAAAGTGTGTGTTTCTTTTCCTTTCCTCTTTGTTTTTCTTTACATAATGATCATTCACACACAGCCCATTATTTGCATGTGATTGTGAGGAACAAAAGTTCTTAACTTATCTTATCTTATCTTATTATTTTGTGGTCAAATCTGACCGATTTACAAGTTTTCTCTCTAAAGTATGCATTTAATTTCATGTGTTTGTCATAAGGTTCCATGAATTTGCTCACACATGGCATCTGCACAAACAAAATGCATTTTGAGAATTTTATTAAATTTTGTGTTTTATTGAAGTTGTATACACCCATGGTCTTCCACTAAAAAATCACCTGCCATTAGAAATGGGTGGGTAAGACTACAATTAGTGTATAAAATAGAGTTCAAGCACATTCCCACACTCCTTTCCCACACCCCAACATGCAGATAGATGCACACACACACACACACACACAGACACACATACACACCATATGCCATATTTTTTGGCTTCCATGTGAACACCCAAGGGGACCTATCTCCAACAGAGTTTGTACACCATGGGAACCATACCATCCGGAAGTCCACAGAAAAAAACTGCAACATTGTTTTAATTATACGTTGAACTTTCTCGCAGCTCTGGTATATAAAGCTTTTTTTGAGGCCTTCCTCACAATTCATTTTTTGCCCCAGGGCCAACAAGGTAAATGTTACCCTATATCCAGGGTGACATGAAGTCCTGTTTCCAACCGTTCCTCACAGAGTCAACCTAAACGATTGTCACGAACATGACAAACATGGAGGGGAGACGGGTTTATGATGCCTTGAGGGAGGTTTGGTAGGTGTGGATGAGGCACCTGCCTCTCACTTCCAACCGAGGTCCAGACATGTGTGTCGATGAGCATCCTGTCACGTTTAGGGGATGTTGTCCATTCTGACAGTACATGTAAGGAAACCATCAAAGTATGGTCTTAAGAAATGGGCTGCATGGGATGGGAAGATGAGTTATGCCTGTAACATGTTCTTGTGTTTTTGTTATTAGGATTGACAGAATGTGAAGATTTTGTTTTTCTTACTGTTAGTAATTGTTAATGTTTTCAGACATTGCTTTTGTAATATGGTTAAGTTTTCCTTTTGTTTTTACTTAACAAATCATACCGTTCAGAAAAGGACTTCTCACATTAATATTACATTATGTTAGTAATGTGTTAAAATGAAACTATGTCGCGGTGGTCACATTATTTCTGAAGGGTAGTGCAATACTGCATTATATAGATTAAATTAAATACCTCTATCTTAAATGATGTTCAGTTAGGTTTGCACAAAAACAGCCACACGAAATGTACTTCAAATGGTGACTTTTTACTTTTTACATTTCAGAGTTTGTACCTTTTCACTTTTACTTCAGTTAAGAAGTAGAAACAATACTTGTACCACAGTACATATATTTTACACAAGTAACTACTTGTCCTTGTCCATCTTTATTGAATAATGTGCCGTATTCAAACTATTTCTAGTCTCCAATTTAACATTCCTGTCCAAAATACTTGAAATTAAACAGCAAAGTTGCAGATTTGGTCCAAAAATAAAAAAAAAGTATTAAAGTAGTGAAAATCAATAACATATAGTGGAAAAAGAGTAAAAACTTGGGAGTAATTATAGAAGTAAAAGAAAGGATACAAGAGATTAGTGGATCAGAGGGCATTATGAAGAAGAAGAATTAGGAGAAACAGAATAAGAAGAGGAAGAAAGCAGGGTGGAGCACATGGCGAAGAGTGTCAAGAGTTATCTGTGACAGAAGAGTGGCAGCAAGAGTGAAGGGAAAGATTTACAAGACAGTTGTGAGAGCAGTCTTTTTTTATGAGCTGGAGGTGGCAGTTTTAGATGTTTAGATTCTCTTTGGGAATGACGAGAATGGACAAGTTTAGAAACAAGCTCATCAAAGGGATAGCCCAGGTTAGACGTCTTGGAGACAAAGTCAGAGAGGCAAGATTGAGATAGTTTGGACACGTGAAAAGGAGGGATACTGGATATATTGGTATTTGAATGGTTGAGATGGAACTGCCATGCAGGAAAAAAAGGAAAGACCAATGAGGAGATTTCTGGATGTGGTGAGAGAGGACATGTTGTTGGTTGGTGTGAAAGAGGAAGAAGCAGAGGACAGGGCAAGATGGAAACATATGATCTGCTGCGGCGACCCCTAAAGGGAACCGTCTTAAGAAGCAGAAGAACAAGCAATAGAAGAAGAAACTTTCCCCCGCCTTTTCCTGTCACAATAACCAATCAGCGTGCAGCATTTCTCTCTACTTCCTTAACTACGAACATAGCATGAGGGAACCAACGATCACAACAAGACCCCACAGAGTATAAGATTTAAATCCTGAGAAGATACATTAAGTTAGAGATGAACTTATGTTCCTTCATCATCAAACATCAAGCAGCTTTACTGTTTAGCAGGTAAAAATTGGGTTACATGCCTTTTTTGACACGAAAATTTTCTCCAGACCTCATCATGATGTAGTTCATATAAATTGTGTAGTCGTGGGTAATCACATTTGGTTTAATTTAAGAAAGACAAACTGCTAACTGCAGTGTTACCCTCGAAATACAACATATCTTCTATAACTGCTATTTAAATTATCCAATAATGCTACCCATAGTGTTTCAGTCCATCTGCACCGACGGAATTACAGGGCAGCTATTTTGTATCCTACAAGTCATTTTTTAAGCAAAATGCCAGTGTATACCTATCAGTAACAACACTAATACATTTTGCCAGTCCTAATGTTGTGGCTGATCGGGACATTGTGGTATTTCTCTGTTTTCCTACGTGTCCTGGATCAAAGTTCAGCAAAAATTAAGATAAGATAAGAAATTCCTTTATTAGTTCCAAAAAAGGTAAATTTTCACTGTTTTAGTAGCAAAAAATAGTAAGTATCACCGAGAAACAATCTTAATAAGAAGCATCACTATTGTCTAAAAACTGACAAACACAGATCAGCCACAACATTAGAACCGGTAACTGGTAATAATGTTGTAGCTGAACTGTGTATATTCCAGATCCTCAATGTCACTGATTTTCCTCATCTTATAAAATGGTTATTGTATGTTATGAATATTTCTATTTATGAGATTTGGAGAGTGGTCCTACAGAATTTGAAGATATGAAGTTGGACTGTTTTGTGTAATTTCACTGATTTCTGATGTTTTTGAAATCAAACAATACACTTAAGAGTCTAAATAATTTCTCAGACATTTTTCTGACACTTCAAGCTCAGCAATCTTAACATCTTGTTAAGATATCATGCTACTTGTTGACATGATTATCTTTCTCCCTGCAGGTGGCAATTGTAGCCTGAGCATCAGTTGAAGTGATAAAAGGCAGTCATCTTAGCTGTCTGTTGATCATGGATGACTCGGAAAAAGAGCTAGGATCTCCTGACAACTCAGAGAAGGATGAGTATGGTTCCTCAGATGACAACATTTCAACAACAAGGAGTAAATCAAAGCTCCCTTTAGTTAATCCCATGTTTGTAGGTAAGGTGTACATCTCATACACATGATTTTGTTTATATTGTAGATGCACTTATAGCCAGATTGATACATTTTATGCGCTAATATGTTGGCTAGTATTAATTTATTGCAGAATATATTTATATCAGTGTCCATTGTGGTTTAAAATAAAATATTCCATTACAGAATTTTCAAAGACTGCAACTTAGTCAAACAAATACATGGGATCCTATGTATATTTCCATGTGTTTATGGTGATAAAGAACAATTAGCCAATATGTTACTCATTTTCAAGTCCCAAATATATATGCTGTCACCTTGCTTAAAATTCCACTATCGGTTGGACTGTAGAACTTATAATGTCCAATAATGTTTAAGACAAATGTGATCATATCATAAAATCCTGCTGTTTTTTTATGTTCAGAGACACCATTGGAAACTGGATTTCACCGGAGTACAAGAATCTGTCTGGAGCAGATAAGGGAAGCCATGCTGCATCATCGATGGCAAGAAGCTGCAGAATACATGGCGTGTTACACACAAATTTTAGAAGACACGACCGATAAGACAGCTCCGCAGATAAAGGAGGTACGATTGGTTATGTCTGCTTGTGTATGTGATTGAGTGTCATGCACCTAGAAACACTGATGAAGTAATACAGAGAAAATATAAATAGAATAGAAAGAGAATAAAAAGCCTTTTTTTGTCAGTGTATTTTGAGGTACAACGATGGTGCAAGAAGAAAACAAATAAAATACAAATTAAAATAAAAATACAAATAAAGAACATGGACTAATAAACCCCAGCATTTGATTATTGTTAATTATTTTCAACAGTTATTTGCTATTTTCCAGTTATTATTACAGTAACGTCTTGCATTCACCCAAGAAAAGAATTACCGTTTTTCTGAGTGAAAGACTGAGTCATTTCATTAATTTGGAAAACAAATTTTGATGTGTATGGTTTGTTTGTATTTATGTGTATGTTTTATCTAGCTGTGTATTTGTTTTCCTTGTGTTTTGACGTTAGTCGGTTTTCTATGACGACTCTGTCTACCTTTAAATATCCCCCAATGAACAAAAAAAATATTCTTGAATTCTATTAAACAGTTAAAGCACACAGGAGCTGTTATATTATGAAATAATATAAGAAATGTATAAAACTAGGTAAGAATATTGGTGTATTGTATTCACTGTTTGATACATCCAGAGGAATCACTGTATTGTTTCCCTTGAATTGTAATTATTATTATTATAAGTGCCTCTGATGGAATTTAAAGTGCAGATAGCTTTTAGAAAGAAGTCTTACGTAAGTCTTGTGGTCCATTTAATTATTTCAGACAATAAGCAGAACAACTACTGGTTACAAGCATTATTAGATCTATTAAAAATGAAATTGTTACGTGAAAAATATGGTCAACCTTCTTTTGCTAGTCTATACATTATTGATATTAACAGTTTTTGCAATTTCCTCCCCAGCAAACTTGGAGATTGAGCACTGAGATCCTTCACCATCGACCCAATGCAAAGTTGGAAGACTACAACAGCATCTATGAACGCATGAAGCACTCAGGAGTTAGACATTACCTGATGGTATGTTAGCCAGAACATCGGACCAGACAAGAGAAATTCTTTTTTTCCCTGTTGCATATTCTGCAGGGGTCAATATGGCTCTCTGACTGTAAACTCAAAACTCATTGCAATTTTTTTTTATTGAAGTTATAAAATGTCCTGCTGACTTGATTTTAGAATGCTGAAACATTTTTGAGGACTTTGACTTTTTATCTCTAGATCTGCCTGGAACATTCATTTCACCTTCTGCTCAATGGTCACCTTGAGGAAGCCAAATATCAGCTGTCTCTGGCTGAAAGTTGGAGGTATGGAAAGGAGTCAGCAGCTCATCAGAGGACTAAGCTGATCCAGGCCTACAGGAGTTTACTGGATTATGTCATCTGGTCTGACAAAACGGTCATGCACAGTAATGCTGGTAAGGTGATACACATCCTACTAACACCATAAACATCTATTATCTTCTTGTTTCCATCACTGGATCTTATGTGCGATAACACTGCCCTCTACAGATCAGAACCAAGAACGACGCTGACATAAAACAAAATCTACTGCTCCACCAGATGCCCACTTGCATAAATGAGAATTCAATTTTTCATTTGTCTTCAATGACATGTGAATTAAACCTTCTGTTTTCAGATGATCCTGAGTCTGGTGACATCAAAGAAATGCACAACTACTTCAGACAGGCTTCTGTGAGTCTAAATGAGATTTTGAAAATTCCTGGTGTCTGGGATTCGTTCATATTGAGTTATGTTGAGGTGAGCATTCATTGCACCTTAAAGAAATACACATTTTTGAAACCACAAGATGAAACAGATCACACTATTATTGCAGCATCGAGTCCACTGAGACAAAATAACTAATCTCTATAATCAAAAAATGATTCAGGTGTGTTTTGAGTTTCTTTCGGTTTCCATAGGATAAACCTGCTGTGCATTTTAATGGCATCAAAGTCATTATCCAGATTTCTGAATGAACTTTCACATGTTTTCAAATTTCTTATTGTTTCATTTCAGTAATGAATTGAGGTGAAAAACACCTGTTTGAAGCATAAATGTTTTATTTTAACAGATGCTGGAGTTCTACGGAGATCAAGAAGAGGCTTTAAACATCCTGAGTAACTACGCTTACGATGACACCTTTCCACCCAATCCCAACGCACAGGTTTATCTCTACCAGTACTTGAAAAAGCATGATGCTGCTGAGAAGAAACTGATGAAAGTATTGAAGGTATAAGCTGTATGAAACACAATTGTAGTACGTCACTCCAATATCTAGTAAACAGCAATAAATGACAAAGCGCACCCATGTGAAAACAAGGTCTTATAAATGACACTTTAAACAGTATTTAAGGGGATAACTTGATACATTTAAGATGATAATTAAGATTTTATTGTATGACATTATGAGGAGTGAAATGAAACTATGGATCTCTGACAATATGCAAATTGTGCTTTTTGACTTTCTGATACAAGATCATGTGCTTTCCTACATGTTGCAGAACCTTCATACATTCGTCCCAAGCCATGAGCTGATGTTGGAGTACAGCGCCCTCCTGCTGCAGTCAGGTAAAGTCACGTTTGTCTTAAATGGATGTCTACCATATGGCATAAAAGTCCAGTACTCAGTAATACGTAAATTAAAATGTATAAAAAAAGAAAAGGGAGTTTAGTTGAGGAAATGATAACTAACTGCTAGCATGCATTTTTAATATTATAATTGATGGAATATTGGAATAGATAGATTCGATTGCCTGTATTTAAATTCAAATATGCCATAATGTCTTATGTCCTGGTCTCCTAATAACAATTTCTCTGTTTCATAATATCTTTTTTTAATGGGTTATCTTGTCCATTGCTCATATGGCAAAGTAGCTGTATACACTGAACAGCCACAAAATTATGACCACTGACAAGTGAAGCCAGGATAACATTGAATGTCTTGTTGCAATGGCAACTTTCGGTGGTTGTAATATAACAATTAAAGATTTTGCTCTGAAGTTGACATATTAATGGAAATCTGAGTGATTTCGGAAAGTCCAAGTTGTGATGTCCCGGCAGCTGGGTGGTAACATATCAAGAACTGATGTTCTTTTTGGGTGATCCTGGTCTGCAGAGGTTAGTACCTAAAGATGTCGTCCTAAGGAAGGACACAGTTTGGTCACGGGGGCCTCAGGCTCATTGCACAAATTGCTGAAAAGGTTAATGCTGGTTCTGAAAGAATGGTACCAGAACATACAGCATATGCATCACAAAGCTGTTTTGGCAGTCAAAGAAGTGACCCTTACAATACAAAGCAGGGGGTTTTAATGTTATGGCTGACTGGTAAAAGCTATTATTGTGTTTGACTTTTTCTTCAGGGAAGAATAGTGATATCCAGAAAGCTTTAGGCGTGGTTCTGGAATTGCTGGACTTTGCCTGCTGGAGGAACAACATTGACGTCTGGAAGCGTTTACGAGCCATCATTGAGAACTTACAGTCATGGTATGTAGAACAGATTTGGAAAATTGAATGCACAATAACTAGACTTGTTTTTCAATGTTGATGACTTGTGCTCTGATTGGTTGTGTCTTGATACAGCGAGGACTGGGCGGATGTTGTCTCTAGAAAGATGGCTGAAAGAAAAGACTGGTGGCCTGCCCTGCACTTCACCAGCTTCCATTTCAGCAAAGAATCTGAGGAGAATCCGGAGCTCATGGAAGTGAAGGCTTCACTGACAAAGATCCTTTGTCCTGGTATGTAGCTGAACATAAAATACACAATAAAATAATGTCTGTAGATGTTAATACCAGCAGCGTTTCATTTCTGAATCATGCCTGTAATTAGATGCGATGGTTTTTAGACATTTACCAGGAACTGATATGATAATGGGTCATTTCATTCAGTTTCATTATTTTGTCTTCCACTGACAGGTGACTGAGGTGCCGTTGGTGAACCGCTAGTGGCCCTATCAAAAATGGAGTATTCAAATTCATTTCTTTAAAAATGCTATAATTACATAAGTATTCCAGGCGTTAAATATTTAAGTAAGTAAATACTCCAAACCAAAATAAAATCTTGCAATTTACAAGACAAAAAAATCTGATTTTCAAACTCTAGCTCCTTGTAGGAGACCTGGCTCTATATTTTGAGCTAGAATTAGCATTTTAGAGTCGTAAGGAAGCCCTGTTGTTTATAAAATAGGATTTTATATCTAAATATTTAACCAATGATAGGATTTAAGCCAATTATGTTGTATGTTATGTGTAATTACATTCCATACCAGCTAAGATATTCTACTGTGTTTGAATGAGACATGAATTCTCCATGTTGTCCAGTTATACCCAAAGTAATGCAAAGGTGTAAGTAAATGTTGATTGGCACAAGCAGCACATTAATAACGCTAGTAGGATGAATTTCATGTAATTCCTCGCAAGAGGAAAATGTTCAAGTTGGATGAGAAGTTCTGAGCGACGCTGACATGCAGATCACTGTCAGTGTTGAGATTCTCCAAACGTCAGGGGAAGTAGAGGGATAGCTGATTTCAGCTGAACGCAGACAAACAGCTCCAGATGTTATTGTGAAATAAGACATGGCATCATTAGGTTTTCTGATGCAACTGGGACTTCTCCAGCAAATGCAAAGCAGCGGTTGAGTTTCAATGAAGTCATGTTTGATGATGGTGAGAAACGGTGGAAACAAACGTTAAAAAACTTAACTTCCCAGCAGAATTTAAAACGTTTAACAAAAAAGGCTCCTACTGATAAAAGAAAAACAAACACCAGTAAAATGATACTAATTCATAAAGTATTGATAACATTAATCCAATAATGTAACTGGATATGGCTGAGTTTGTGTGTTTTTTTTTTATAACTTTGATTGTATTTGATAATATAGGCGGGTAAAATGAATAGAGTAATGCAGAAATTCAATTCAAATGTGATCTTTTCAAATCAGTTTTGGAACACTTTCATATGTGGTCTCAGATTGAATATACAGTATATCCAATTTTGGGGTATTCATCATCAATGACAACTGTCAGATTGGAACTCATTCAGGGATGTGACAGCATGGGAAAACTCAACAACTTAACAGGAGAGGGGGAAAAACCACGCAGATCGAGTGGGTTCATCAGCTGCTCCTCAGGAGCCGACTAAGTGTGTGTTGTCCTTCATGCATAGATTGTTTACTAGCATATTCAGTCTAACTATCATAAGTGACTTATGCAAAATGTTTTGATGTGCACATGTGGACAGTTTCTGAAGACAGATGTCTTTAGAAACTAATATTAATGTTTGTGTCTTTATCCTTGCAGACCTAAGGTTGAAGTACACAGTTGGAGCTGGACGGGTGACCACCTCAGGGCAAACCTCGAGAGAAGAACCTGCATCGAACTGTCGAAAATCAGGAGCAGGGCTCCTGTGACCCTCTCCTAATGTCAACTGGCGTGACCCTACAGAGGATAAGCCTGTACAGAAAATGGACGTATAGAAGACAAGGGCTGAGATTCTGTCAGGAATGAACTCTTAAACTCTGGTGCTGAAAAGCAATTGTCTTCATAAATGCACTTTTTAAATGACATTTGCTTCAAATAAATTACATTTCTTATATTTTAGATCAAGGCTCACTCCCCTTGATAGATGTGTTCCTAAGGTCTTCTTCTTTTTAAAACCTAATCAGTGCACATACCAGATTATCCACTAGGTGGAGCTGTTACGGTGTAGTTGGTGCAGAAATCATCTGATGGGTATGGTCACCTAAACAGAACATATCTGTGAATGACAGTGTTGATGTCGTTTTCATGGTTTCTGTAAACATTTGAATGGGAGCTGAGTGTCATTCTGCCATCGGCCGATCGTTGACTGCTATAAACCATGTTTTTTTTTAGGTCACTAGTGAATGTGCACGACAATCAACCTGAGGGATCTGATTCCTTTTCCCCTAATTGTTAGAGATACCTACAGTATTTCTAGATTTGTGCTTACTTTTTTATCTGCTAGCGTTTTGAACATGCTTCATATTCATTGCTATCAAGCTTGATTTTCACCAAGTTGAGCCAATTTAGCGTGCCTGGTAGTTTGTGTATTTCTATATCTTTTCTCTTAATAATAGGCAAACCCAAAAGGGAACAGCCGAAAGAAGAACAGAAAATAAATTCTTCTCATAAGAAGATTTAAAGATTGTGGTTGCTTAGACTCTCCTTTAGTCCACAGCACAAAATAAAGTCTTGCATGCTGCAGCTATTTAACAAGTGACAGTGTGTGTAATGATTCTGTTTCAACTCGCAGGACAGCAGCTCACTCAGCTGTGCAGTGTGTGTGTGTGTGTGTGTGTTTGTCTGTATGTGTGTGTGAGCTGCTTTGCAGTCATTACATAAACCAAAGCCCAAAGCACTTAACCAAACCAAAGGAGCAGCTGCAGAGGAGATCTGGGAATCACGACACATGTAGCTTGACAATTCAAAAAACTCAGGGAGCGGTGAAAAGGAGCGAGTCAGGAGCTGGTCCTGGTTTTGACCTTTTCAAAGATGTTCTTTTTTAAGAGCTTTGAAATGTTTTAATCAATCACTTGCACATATGCTCACAGGTGAGGGAGCAACAGCGCCGTTCCCTCAGCCATGGAGGAGCTCTGTTGGGAGTTTCATCCTTAGGAGAACCCTGATCTAGTTTAAAGCTGTTTTTTTTTTGTTAATGGAATCAAAGTGGAGGCTCTCTTGTCTCACGCTCTCTTGAGCTCCAACCTACTCTGGAGTCACTGGACAAAGGATCTCCTTGTGCAGCTGGAGTTTCTCTGATCACAGGAGATGTTGAGTTTTCCAGGTTGTCAAAAATGTAGCTGTGAGGAGCAGCCTGAATTCAGAGGTAGATACAATCACCTGTAAGGGATCCTAACAGAATGTGTCCCTCATCTTACTGTCACCTCATTGTTGTCCCCAGTGACAGCAGCAGGAGTCTGGTGCAGGTTGTTCTGGCTGCTAGTTTGAATTATGCAGCTTTGTTTCCTGCAGTGTCCATGTGTGCTGGGTCCAGACACCGAGGGAGGAGATGGAGACATGACTAAAATCCTCAACCGCAGAACAGACATAATTATATATCTATATAAATCAAACTCCTTTTCTCAATGTTTTTGTACAGAAATTTAAATAAGAATTCAGTTTGTTTGAGCAATCACATACAGGCGATAACGTCTTAACACAGGGCAATTAACTACAGTAGGTTAAGAGTAAATATTATATCCTAACCTTACATTGGTGCTTTTTATGCAATTTAAGATATTTGAAGATTTACATGCAAAAACTCTTTCCTGCTACACACACAACCCTTCTACCGACATTTGTCAAAATCAGTTGGGTGATTTATATGTTATTGATTGAAAGAGTGAAAAAAAAAGCCCTATCAATGTTAGAGTGAAAAAAACTTTCACTTTGTCACTTAACATTTGTAGTAATAAAAATATTTGTTGCTCACTTTCTAAAATACAAAGACATGATGTTGATTGATTAATGTTGAATTTGTATGGAAATCAAAACCGGTCATGCAGTCACATGACTTTGCTGTTAGTACAGTCAGTCTCTCGTGTCAGTCGGTCATTATTATTGTTTAAGAGCTGGGAATGTTGGAATTTGATTGGAACTATTTTTTTCAAGTTACGAAATGAAACTTATTTAATTGCCTCGTCTGGTTTCCAAACAAGAACAAAGTGGACAAATCCCACTTCAACTGATGATTAACCCCACTGGTTGTCAATGGGCGTAAGGTGCGTTTTCATCAGGTCGGTCCAGAACTGTGACGTCATTCTCCTCAAGAAACTGGCCATGATCCCAGCAACGGAATTCCATTAGCACAGTTCAAGATTTCTTATTGTTTTGGCATATACTGGCCTATTTGGGTGCCAATGGTTTCGCATGGCAAGTCAGGACCTGTTTCATAGCTGCAGCGGGCGAATATTTCAATCCTGGGTCTGGGTCAGTACATGTAGTTGACCAAGGTTTGGGTGATCTGTCTTTTTATAGGATGGGTTAGTTTTATAGGAAGGGAGTAGTCATTTGGGATTAGTTGCATACAGGCATTGTGGTTATGCCCCTAAAAAAACAGTATTTTCAGACTCAACACTACAGTGTATTAAGCATAAAAAAACATTTCTGCATCTACTGTAGACATACAACTATTTCTGTAATAGGAAGATTATTTTTGTTGCATTTTGAAAACCCTCCTGTATATCTTCATCCAAACTCATATTCAAACAGTTCAACAGTATATAAACACTTTTCAAACTATTCTCCACAAAAGCATGATTTCTTATCATTGTTAATTTTTGACATATTTGACATAATCTATATTCATCCTGTTAGATTTACTTATTCTCCCAGGCTGTTTCACATTTACAAGCAGATGAGTGCATCCAGTGGTCCCGCTGGCATCTGAGCAGCTTCCACCGGCGTCCAGTGTTAAATGATGTATGCTCATCTGGGACCGAGCCTCAAGGTTGTTGGGACATACTGTAAAATCTATCATGTAAAAAGAAAATCTCTCTCTGGGCTCATCTGATGACTCTAACAGGCCCTCTCTGCCTCCTCCGGGAGAAATGTTTAGATGTCTTTGGCCTCACTTCCCTGTGATATGACAGGCGTAATAATTGCTGTGTAATTAATCATTTGGACTTAATCTATTTGCTGCAGAGAAAGAAAAAAATCCAACACATCATGTAGGGAGAGACGTCTTCATTTTATGCTTGACATAGTAAAGGCTCTGGATGTTGCTTTTGTTGTGTGAGATTGACAATAATAGAGTTTTAGCACACACACACACACACACAAGGACGCACGCACACCCACACACAGATAAGGACGCACGCACACACACACACACACACACCGTGCAGCCTAGTGACTCAGGGTCTCGCTTGGTTGGTCTGCAGGGCTCTGGGGATTTGTAACCTAAAATCCAGACGTGCACAGTGACAGTGTAACATCTCAGTAACTCTTCAAGACATTTGAAGTCTGGTGTGGGTTGAGAGTAGCGAGGGGGAAAAGAAGGAGAGAGTGTGATAACTCAGCCATGCAATTTGGATTTAACATACTGATGTGTTTGCCAGAGCTGCCTTCTGAGAGCAAAAGGGAGTGAAAGAGGAAAAGCTGAGAGTGAAGTCTGCAGCATCTTCAAAGTGAAATGGACGATCAAATTGAACAAGAGTCATCTGAAGATGACATCTCCCCCGTGAAACTCATCAGAAACTGTGCAACAAATTCATCAGTGTGTGACACGGCAACCAGGAGAGATAATGTCATAATATCTAACATACTGAGAGGAGGAATCACTGACGACATCAACTGAAATTCAAGTTCATATTTTAACTCACAGTCCAGGTTCATACTGAAACAGTCCAGGTTCATACAGTGATACAGTCCAGGTTCATACAGTGAAACAGTCCAGGTTCATACAGTGATACAGTCCAGGTTCATACAGTGAAACAGTCCAGGTTCATACAGTGATAGAGTCCAGGTTCATACTGAAACAGTCCAGGTTCATACAGTGATACAGTCCAGGTTCATACAGTGATACAGTCCAGGTTCATACAGTGAAACAGTCCAGGTTCATACAGTGAAACAGTCCAGGTTCATACAGAATTACAAAAACAATATGTTTTTGGGTTAAATGGTTTTGGCTTACTGCAAGATTGTATGTTATTCTGTATATAAGTTATTGAGAAAATTATGAACCGTTCATTTCATCTTAATCAGGATTTTTTTCCATGCAAAAAAACAACTACAGTTATTGGTTATTATTTTCCACATGTAAATATAACTATATATTCTTCGAAATAAAATGGCCCGATTTTTGTCCAACTACAACTGGATGTTTCAATGGAAAACACACAAAATAAGTCTAAAAGATAGACTTATTATACATTCTAGCTTCCGTCTGCTGAAGCTAGAATGTATAGTTTATCAGATATCTTCCCAGCAAGATGGAAACACCGTCTTCTTTCATGAATGTCTGCGCAGGGGTTACCATTGTGGATTTCTTCAACAGATACCCTTCCTGATGCAACCTTTGCCCTTTATGATCCTTGGAGACGCCACTGGATTGGTCACCCAGTGGCTGTGTTCATGTTCCCAAGGAAACGACAAATTATCAAATGTTAGAAAGTTTCAGGATACCAAAATTGCATAACTTATGTGTAATGTTGAATGTTCATTTATGTATAAAATCAGGTGAATCTTGAATACATCAGCTATAATAATGAAACCACCAGCCTAAATTGTGTAGGTACCCCCTTTTTTGCTGTAAAAATGTCTCAAAGATGTACCGTGTGTTCTGACACCTTTCTATAAGAAGCAGCATTCACATTTCAGCAATTTGTGCCAACAGCCGCTTCTCTGTGGGATCTGAGAGCACAGACAATCTTTTACTTCATATGTACACCAGTCGGCCTTGGGCACCCAGTCCTTCCTCATACCACTTTGGTTGACTCTAACCACTGCAGACCAGGAACACACAACAAAAACCAGCAGTGCTGGTAATGCCCTGACCCAGTTGTCCAGCCGTCAGTGTTACCCAAATCCCAATGCTTGTCCATGTTTCCCCGTTCCAGCACATCACCTTCCAGGAAACAAAAATGAACTTCCTGTCTTATATATCCCCTCCACTGCAGCCAGATAATCAACGTTATTCTGACTTACTTTGCTGGTGGTTGTAATGTTATGACTGATCCGTGTGTAGTTTTTCAGATGACCACCCTTTAGAATATCCTGTTTCCATGGAAGCAACAATAAAATACAATTCAAAAGGTCAAAGGGCACAACTACTACTTGAGGTTTGCTGAAGCTAGTTTGCACAGAGTGTGAGATATGCTCCAGATGGAAATGATCACCAACAGGCTGACAAATTGAAGATAAAAATGAGGAGGAATTAAAAATGACAAAATTAAATATCTTTGAATGTAATCATGATTACATTTGCTTTGGTGCAAAACGGCCACCGCATTAAGGGCGCGTTCCGAAATTATGATGGCTCTTTTGAGCCGGATCTTATAAAAGAGGCTTTCAACAGACTCCGGATACTGACAGATGCTTCGGCTGAAACTGCTTGAGAGGATTCAAGTATTAAGGAACTTTTGGGAGAGGAAGAAGCAACATATTAAATGAAGAATCCCAAAATATCCTCCCTTGCTCTGTCTGTAAAGTTGAAAGTGACAACAACAATACGTTTATTGTTGGAGTGCAGCGGCAAAAATAGCTTTCAATAATACATTAGGAGGATAGAGACTGGTGCTCAGCTCTGTGTGTGTGCAAAGACCACGAGCTTTCTCTATTGTGCATCGCCGGTGAGAGAAGATGAGGCTGGTGAACACAAACTGCTCCTCCTGACTTCTACGACTGCTCCACTTATCCAGCGTTAAATGGAGTAAACAACTCATTCCTCTGTGCTGGGAAAACGTATTGGACCCCCTTACCGATTTCTTCGTTGTTTTTTTTTTGCATATCTCATACAAAAGAGTTTTGGATCTTCCAACATAATTCAACATAAAACAAAGACAAGGCAGATTTTAAATTATTATTGTATTTATGCAACCAAAAAGGTTTACATAAACCAACTGGGTCTCTGTGAAAAAGTATTTGCCCCCTTAGGCCTGTATTATACATTTTTTTACATATGATTGTGTATCTTTGCTGAAACTGGACTCTCATTCCTGATATGATGCTTATGCAGGCATTTGCACGGAAAACCCCAGTTTACCACACCAGAGCAGATAAATGGACACTTCATCGATCCTGAGGGGAATTCAGGAGGAATTCAGATGACGAGCCAAGCAGAACAGCTATGTAATCACTCTGAAATGTAAAGTGCTCTGACCAACCGTGCATCCACCAGAGGCTAAAGGAGGACAATTTCTTGCGTGCCTGAATGTGATAAGCGGTAATCCAAAACTTGTGACTTACCTTCAAGCTCTGCCGAGGCCAGACTACTGGAGCATGATTGGGAGCAAAAAAACCCTGAAATGACCTGAAGCATGAAGCATAACAGAATTCCAGGCAGACATCAAATATTGAAATAGAAAGGACAGAGATGACACAATGCTCAGATGATACCTTTGGAGGATGTTTTTTTAGTTTGCTTATCTTGCAACTATAAGTGACTGTATTAACAAAGATAAGTGCTTGAGTTGAAGATTTGAAGCTTGAGCGGACCTGTTCCCTGAATGAGGTCATCATCAGCTTCAATAATGAAGCTAAATCACATGTTAGATTTGTTATTCTCTGTCTGAGTGCAGCGCTCCTCACACTGAATGCTATCAAAAAACCTTATCCAACTTCTATTGTAACTTTCGCCGAGGGGAGGAGATTATGTTTTCACCTTTGTTTGTTTGTCTGTGACCACGATTACAGAAAAATAGGATGGATTTGCATGAAATTTTACCCAGAGCTATAGGGTTTGGTATATCATGAGTAAATGTTGTTAAAATTACACGTTTTGCAGCATTTAAAATAAAATAAAGAAATAGACCATTTGGAGCGGTGACGTCACCGATGGGCGAGGCGTTCTCGCGTTGTAATGTGACTTGTTCTTTTTATGATCGTTACAGTAAATTAATAAGAAAAGAAACTGTGTCCATAGTGGAAAAGTTCCACCATTTACATGTAAAAGACATCAAAGCTATCCCGTTAGATGCCACAGAGACATCAAGTCACAAAGACATTAAAAGACATCAAAGCTATAATATGTCATCAAAGGAATCAAGTTACAACCCAATGGTCATTTAGTTTTCAGACCAAGCCACAACATATGAGTTATGTTTTCAGAGACAGAGACATAAAAGTGGTATGATACAAAGACATCAAAGGGGGGCACATTACAAAGACATCAAAGCGGCATGTTACAAAGACATCAAGACAAGAAGTCAACAAGATCAAATGTCATTAATATTGCTGGAAGAGGTCAAGGTGTCATGGAGTTCCCATGGACACTGCTTGATTTTTCCTGGTTCCCACACATTAACTTCAGGGAAAAATGTCCATTTGGGTTCTAATATATCACACCTGCTGACAGGTATCATTGTAAGATAACGAGCAACGTTAGCCACTCCTCCTGCCAGTGGCTGTAATGTTATGGCTGATCAGCATATTTTGCAAATAAACAGACAAACAGATGACTACCTCCGCTTTATTGATAATGAGAGTAAGTATGTGACCTGGATTCATCCAAATGATGATATGTGGGAACAGCTTGTTTCAGTGTCCCACATGACCAAGGAAGATAATAATAATAAATTTTTTTTGTATTCCCATTACTGCTTCCTTGCCCCAAATTATTCTTTATTAATATTTGCATATATCAGGATAAGTGAACTTTTCTTCTTTTTTCTTCTTTCATGCTTTTAAAGTCTTTCATCTGTGATATTAAACTATGTTGTAAACCAAGTTTTGAGAAACGGCATATCTATAAACTACCATGCATAGCTGGGTCCTTATATCCCTCACCTGCAGGGGGCACTCCTGCCACCTGCACGTATATGAGCTGATGCTTTTATCAGCCTTAAGGAGTTTGTTATGTCTTAACAGACTAAAAGTCAGAGCCTGGATGTGAGAGCTTCTGAGTGAACAATTCGTCTTTATTCAACATGTGGGCATCGTTTTAGTGGATTCACGCTTTCATCTTCTATTGTGTGGCCCTTTTCTCTTCCCTCTGCTGAGTGTTTTGACTGAACATAGGAACATAATGACTCCTTTCAGTAAACATGTAATCTTAGATTTTCAGCTCTAGCAAAGACATAATGGATATTTATACTATTTGAGAGGTGATATCATCCTGCCGCTGAAACACCCACTCTCATCAGTCTGCAAGTAAGGGTGCTTGTGTCACACTCGAGGCAATCCCCTGCAACTGCAATACCAAGTAGGTTTGGCAATTGTTTGTCATGGTTTCCTTGAGACCAACCTGTTTTCACATTGACTCATGTGAGCATATAAGTGTCTACTGATTCATGCTGTCTCTGCGTATGTGTAACTCTTTGTAAGTGCAATTACAAGCAGCCGATTCAACCTTACCACGCGGAACACACAACAAAGCTCGCTGCGTTTTGAATGAGTGTGGGAGCTGGACAGCATGACCTTTCTGTCTGTCTCTGCATCTCCACGTTTACTCATCCTTCTCTTAATAAGTACTTCCTCGTTTCCCCTTTAGGTCCAGATGGCTGCCAGCGGAGATGAAGTGGCTGAACTTTTCAAAGATACGTTACAGTCAAATCAGTCAAAAGGATTTCTGTGGGTATGTTATCAGGAGTGTCAGTGGAAAAAGCTTTTAACAAATTATAAATAAACCGTACCAAAGTTTGATCTAGATCCGGAGTGTCTGAAGTCATTATTTTGAGTCAAGCTAGTAATCTAGATGAATGTTTCTCAAACGGGAGTTGACATACCCCCAGAGGCACTGCTGAGGATCCTTGGTGTTAATGCGATAACTCAGAAACTATTTCATGGATTATTTTCAAATTTTATACCATCATAGACCTCAGCGCTTCGTTTTTCCCCCAATGTGTTCTGTGTTCTTTCATACGTTAGGGGAAATGTTTGTAACCATCATTCCTCACATCACCTGCAGGCTTTGGAGCTGATTCAGACCTCTTCTAGGTTTTTTGGGGTCTCTGGCCCACCACGAGCAACTGGGAGATAAACTGAGCCTCCCCCCTCCCCCTTATAAATAGAAGGGTCAACGGTGTAGAATCTACAAGTAGATCTTACCTTGAAATGTTCACAAACCAAACAGTAGTATCCAATTCTAGCACTAAAAAAAGCCACAAATTACATAAAAAATTACTTAATTGGTCCACAATTTACATGTATAATCCCAAAGTCACAATATGCACAATTATACAGACAGAAATGTAAAAAAAAAAAAGTCTGACATAAAATGTATTGAAGTATTCTACAAACAGTAATCTATGTAATCTATGAGTGTTACTAAAGTACTCTGAGTCCAAATTTGCTCATGTATAGTGGTATTTCTAATGAAAAGGAGAATTGAAGGATATGTTACCTGTGCAGGAGCTTTCTACAAACAAGGAGGCTGCAATGTTGAATTGTGTAGTTCTGCATATCAACCCCTATGTTGCATAAAAGCCAAATTTGAATTTTATGCACAAAGTGAGCTCTTTTTTATGAAAAATACATTTTCTGGGACATAATTCCTACCTGTAGGTCTCATATTGTCAAAATGTACCTCATATAAACCACATCAAGGAGATCTAACTTGTATTTATAATATTTTACTGTAATTATTCATATTTACTCAGTAGGCTTTTTTTAAATAAAAAAACAAACAAAGCCCAAACCAAAACAAAACGAAAAGTTTCTTCCTCCCCTGAAGTCCAATTGTGTCTAAATTTAGCTCTAATGAATTGACACAAGGAAATCTATCTTGTTTTATTACTGAGGTCAGGAAAGGTAGTCAACTGTATTCAGATTCCTTATTGAGTCACCGTCGGATCTGATCTCAGAGCATATTGCTGACTTCATAGAAATAGTAAGGCTAAGTCAATATGGACTGTTTGTGATTATTAATGAGTCACATTTAATTTGAGTAGTTCAATCAGGGGTAAAGGTTGCCAAAGGCAGATGATTGAGGTCTTTTTGGCGATATATGCTATTATGCATTGTTTAATCCTTGCAAATTATTGCATGGATGGATTATTAATGTGAATGTTGTGTTCATGTCTCGTGTGAGGGTCGGAGTTGTGATTCATGCTTTGGGTGGGCCGCAGAGGACTTCAGATGTCATACCGGGCAGCAGCTTTCTTATATTTTGGTAAGGCCAGATGATATAGATGCAATCAATTTAGGCGTTGTTGAATCTGCCTGCTGGTAAATTTTAATTGCCTGACCTCACTGAAATCTGTGTGCCTTTGTGTCCAAAAAGCTGCGATAGTGTATTAAAGGCTGACATTTCTCCACCGGCCGGTTTCTATGCTGGCCTTTAAATTTTCTGTTTGTGTGTCTTTGTGTTGTGTTAAACTGTGTGTTAGGTCAGATTAACAAATGGTAAGGCCGGTGGCAGTCTGAATAACAGCATTAACCAGAGAACAATGGGAGTGTGGAACTAGGCCCTTTCACAACCTGTCTGACAGCTTGTAGCGTTGATGTCATCCTCTGACTCAGGCCGTTACCGCCGCCGCTGTCACCCTGGACGCTCGGAGGCATGACATCACCAAATGACAAATATCACTCTTCACTGCTTTCATTATCCATGTTTTTGTCTTTCTGTCTCCAGTCATTTGCATACTCATCAGCTTTCCTGCTTTGTAGAGCTTCCACTTTGTCAGTCTGTGAACAAGGAGGAGAAGTGCCTGAACAGACATCATTAGATTTCCAAGGAGACTCAGAGAAATCCAGAGACATTCTGAGGGCAAAGACTGTGAAGTGCTCTCATGTACACTATATTTCATTTTTCACTGAAAATTTTTTACTGAAAACTGAAAATCTGGTATATGGAGTTTAACTTCACGATGAATGCACATAAAACAATTCATTATATATCAAAGTTAAAATTTTGGATTCAGGTCAAATGATCCCGTATCTTTGCTGCTGCAGTTTAAAGGTGCAGTGTGTAAAATTTAGTGACATGTAGCAGTGAAATTACAGATTGCTACCTAGATTATACCTCAAGTCACCCCTCCTTATCTAAGAGTCTATGTAACCTTCAAGTGTCAAAAAGATTCCGTGGTCTATGACCACATCAAGTATCCTGTCAAGTCATTAAGTTCCTTAAGATGGATGTATCTAGAGATTATATTTAGATATTTACTCTGTGAAGCTATAGGTTATCGCTACCATGTAAAATAATCAATATCATTATTAGTTCCACGTAGTTGTAGTTTGAACAGTCGTCGTTGGACCCCGTCCTTTTGACATTCAGGAAGGCAAAGCATGAAGACCCTTAGAGAGGTTAATGGTGGGGTCCACATAAAACTGCCAGGGGGAATTAACCTGGCGGGCAAACGCATGGATCCATGAGTCTCCTCTACCCCGAAAAACTTCTTATAACCTAAACCAAACAAGAAAACTAAAGGAATGATAAACTGTCAGTGTATAAATGAAATGTAACCTTTTATCCTCTTCATGGTCAAGGGGCTGGAACCTCTCCTAGCTTACATTGAGTGAGAGGCGGGGTTCACCCAGGACGAGGCACCAGTTCATCACAGGGATTACAAGTAGAGACATACAACTTCACTCTTAATCACTCCTATGGGCAACAACCCTAAGCTATATAAATAAATATTATTACAATTGAAAATGTGATGAATAAAATTCAAATTTCATTTCCAAAGCTCTTCAAATACATTGTTAAAAAATTACATAGAACATTTAAATCAATCAAACAAGTCTCATATTCTTTAAACTGAATATCTAGTGGAATAGTAGTTGTAGTATAGTCTATGTTCCATTTGTTTGTCTCACCCTGTTCATCACTTACTGTCTGCATAACGGCGTACAAAACCAACAGACACAGTTGTTCAGTCAAATAAACCGACATATCGTAACTGTCAGTGTGAGAATCAGATATGACAGTTATCACTTTCACACGATCGTTACTGTTGCTGTTACCCGTCATACCGGTCCGGCATCTGTGAAGCAGCTGCCATCTTATCAGTCTGATGTTATCATTATAGTCTAGTTTGCATAGTGTTGACTAAAGGAGGAAATTCCACTGCAGGCAAAGGAATATGGGCAACATGGTGGCGCAGTGGTTAGCACTGTTGCCTCATTGAAATAAGGTTTGGTTCTCATACCCTGATACATCCGTTCTGTATGGAGTTTGCTTTGTCTTCCTACCAAACACACAGTTTAAGGTGAAGTGGTGAGTCTCGGTTGTCGGTAGGAGGGAAGGTAAGGGTGAATGAGGCCCGTGAAGAACTGTCCGCTTGTCACAGCTGTCCTCACCTCGCCAAACGTGATACCGATGGATAAGAAAAGGACAAAGAAAACGCATTGGATGGATGGAAACATGACCTTACTGTTGATTATATGGTGTATATTCTTCTGTTGATTTTAGTTATCAAGCTTTTAAATGATTAAAAGTCAAAAAATATTTACTAAAATATCTTTTTATAGGTAGGTATAAGTTAGGTATTTACTTTTTATAGACCAAGACAGTATCAAGATGGAGGACCAGAGAATCAAACAAATTTCAAGAATGTCAATAAAAACCAACCTGACAGTGTCAGTAATGACCCCTAGACCTTAAAAAAGTCTCTAGGATCAGGAATCACATTGCTATAATCATTAGTTTTATGCTTATTTAAGAGAAGTCATATCTCACCAGTCTTGGTTTTCTTCAAGATGTAGCTCGGTAACCTTTGAAGATCTGACCTAACTCAGTTTCTGCTATAAATTGACCATAACTGCATGTCTTTAACAATATTATTTTTTATTTCACAGTGTCAAATCTTCCCCGAGCCCTAAAACATGAACCATTCTGGATCATCAGATCTGTAATATTACATTACTGACATTATCCATGAAGTTAGAAGCAAAGGTCTGGGAATTACTCCCTACCCTAAAAAGAATTGGTTGAATTTACTTAATCCAGCTATATCCACAATTTGCACCAAACTATAATGATTTAATAAAACGATTAGATAAAAATATAAAGAACCTTTGTGCAGCCAACATGATTAGAAGGGTAATTGCAGTATTACATGTTGAACATGAATTACAAGTGTCCGGTTAACTAAACTGAACAGCCTAAATGTAATTGTGCTTTAATAAACTGATTTATTCTTCTCTACATTAACCAATCATGCACATTAAGCTCAACGTACCATTTTGACGGTGTGATTCGCTCAAAACTGTCAAGTTGTGTCAAATCAATTTTGTGTTACACCAGTTAACGTGGGCTGAGTTTAAAAAGCTCTTAATTGGGTATATGTACATTTGTTGAATTAAGCAGCAAATAATGTTCACTTTCTTGAGTATAAAGGATATTCAGCTAAAAATCGAAAACGAAAATAATGATGAAATAATGAAATTAAAATAATATCAATACAATATTATGTGCAAACTTACTTTATTATCATATTCAGTATTACAATTTCACTGTCTTTTGTTCAGGCAGGATATCGCATTGAATACCATTTATTTCATGAGCAACATTGCTTTTCAGTTTAGTTATCATATACAACATTACATTTATTATCATTTGCAATATTTCTTTACTGTATTAGTATCTTCTATATTACTTCGATTGACAATATTATTACCATGTGCAAAAGCACGTTAATTAACATGCTGTTATTCCTCAGCATCAGTTTAGGTTTACTTGCAGAACACTTGATTTTTACATCCTCACTTTTTTTCCCGATGTTTATACGCAGGGAAAGTCTGGGACATTATGGAATCGTCATCGCTGCTGCAACTCCTTTGTGTTAACACAATATTTTATACCGCCATAGATCTTAGTGCTAGGAAGAACTGGATTGAGTTTGGGATAGGTCAGTTGTATATTTCTGGCACAAGGGGGAGCTTTACCTCAAAATGTTTTCGGGACAATATTTTGCAGCTCTACGTCCGATTTAGTCCAAATTTGGTGCATATGAATATGTCATATTTTACTCTAATAGTTAATATTTTAATCACTCCTGAGACTTTTTTTTTTTCTTTAAATGAAAAATACTCTGTGGGTTACTTCACATTTAATTTGAAGAGTAAAATCAGGGTGGCTGCTTGTACAATGCAGGATACAGGGGACTTTTCGGTGATATACCCTTGCTGTCGGGGACATAAGCAGAGGCCTTTTATATTGTATTTTCTTGACTCTCTTATTGTATATTTTGATACTGACACAAGAATTTCCTTCAGGATCATTAGAGTTTTATCTTTTCTTATCTTATCTGTTATGGTTTCTTCCTCTTGAGGGGTTTCGTCCACTCTGCTTTCCTCGTTCTGCTCCTCTAGTTTGTCTGACCTTTGCTGTGACTGCACCTGGTGACGTGCACTCGTCATCACCGCACCTGTCTTCAATCCACCTTCAAACCCTGCAGTTTACGGTATAGTTGGTACCTCTGCTCTTCGCCAGCTTGTCCTCCAACCTTCCTTGTAGGCCTCTAGTCTGCTCACTATATTAAGTGTTTTGTATTGATAACTCGTTGTCTTTTCAGTGCCAGTGGACCGACCTCCTTCCCCTCAAGCCCAGCCGCCTGTCCTGATCTCAAAGTCCAGTGAAGTTCAGTTAAAACTCAAATTGTTCCCTGAGTCTGAGTTTTGCTCTTGGGTCCACTTCATAGTCCAGTTCTAACAAAATCTGGATCCAGATGATGATCCAGATTGCCACTAAAATTTAAAGGATGCTTCCTTGCCTGAAATCTTATTTTATAATTTATTTGTGTGTTCATGCTAACTGACAAACACAGCTAACAAACCAATTCGGGTGAAATCCTAACCTCCTTGGTGGAACTAATATGTTATTCAATGGGTGATTCATGAGAGGCTTTACATTTTGTTATTCTGTGCACCTGGTGTCTCCTTGAAAAATCAACTGCTGTCATTCAGGAAGTGAAGCGTTACACGTTACTGATGGCCTCAACAACTCTTAAAGAATAAAGTAGGGAAACTGAAGAGCTAGCATTTATAGGGCGCCATTTGTGAAGCAGCACCTGCTGATTTAACATCAACTTTTTGCTGTTCAAAAATGTCAATAAAAACCAGATTAAGCTCCGTTTTATGTCAGATTTACAGCAATATTAATGAACTTTGTCAAATTTTCCTTCCTACGTAATATATGTTAAATAAAATGTTTAAATAATAAATCTAAATCTAAATCTTAATGTTATATAATAATGGTGAATCTAAATCTAAATATATATGTTGAATCTATATAATATTTAGAACAAAACTACATATTTAGCTAAAAAGCCAGTTAACACTGATCTTAACAGAAATACCAAAATAAAAGCTTGACTATGAAAACTACTTCTATCTATGGTTAACACAGCTCCATTTTGAACCTAAGTGGTTTCTGAGCCAGTGCTGGGCCGGCACTTAACTCGTAGCCAATTCTTAGCACTGATATCAAAGAAGAAACAGCCCAGTGTTTAAGAGCAACCGAAAGCTAGCTGGGTTAAAGCAGGACGCAGTGATGTCAGAGACTGGGGGCGGGGCTTTCGTAGCCATCAAAAACTTTTGTCCACCATGTTGGAGAATCCTTACTGATAACCTAACTTCAAAGAGACAATTTTCAACATCTTTGGTTTGTTGTTCAATTGTTTGGTTAAAGCTAAGTGTTTTTTGATTCTCCTAATGTTTTTCTTCGTCAAGCTTTATTTTGGTATTTACGCAGATGTTGGTGTAAACGAGCGTTTTAGCTAAATATTTAGCTTTGTGCTAAACATTTATCAACATTGACATTTAAATTCATATATGAATCTAAATCCATTTAGATTTAACATATGAACTTACATTTAGATGTAATATTTATGTTTGATATTTACTTTACCAACGGCGCCCAAGATGCATTCACAGTTTTACCAACTGTGGCTGCAGAGATAAGGAGAATAACAGCAGTAGAAACTCATAATTAGTAGAAAGATGTGCTTCAGTAACTATTTGAGGATGAGATCCCGTAATGCCTGACTTGCTTTTCATTGCCTCTCATTAATTTACAGAATTATCATTGCAGCCTTAGTCCACAACAGCTGCCAACAGAGGTTAAACCTCAGCCTCCCTGTGGGAAGGCCAGAAGCTGAGAGGCCCTGGCTCGGACACAGCCTCGCAGCAGGTGACCCCCCTGTCCTAGAAACAGTTGCTATTTAGATGTGATTAGCAGCGGGTGCAGAGAGAGCCATTGTTATTTATATTGTGTTATTCCTGTGTTTATTTCAGATGTTGAGGGCAGTGAGCGAGCTGCCCTGATAAGTTGCTCCACTCCAGGGGTCACGGCTGAGAAGTTTGGTTTAGAACCTCCAGGAAGACACCGCCGTCTAATAAACAGACACTCACTGTGGGCGATGGGTATAATTATCTGGAGGCATCATCTAATACCCTCCGTCGTCTAAATCCATCCATGTGTATGATATGCTTCCATTCTGGGATAAGGTCAGAATTAAATTGTTCTCCCACTGCGGGGAGAATGACAGTATTGGCTATTCTTGATATCATTATCTCAGATGTAATCAAAGCTCCAGGTAAAAATTGCTAATGTACACACAGCCACCATATTGTATATACACCATAGTGGTGACATTTCATTGCGCACCTTATGCTACAAGCACAAGTGTACATGCGAGAGAGTGAGGGAGAATGTTTAGATTTTTCTATGGTTAACTAGACAATATTTGGCAGTTGCTAAGTGACCGTGAGGATGAGTCACCCCTCTTCAGGGGAAGGGACATGCCATGTTGAATGAATAATCCTGAGCAGACGATCCCAACTCAGAAAAAATAGTGTTGTTATGAGTTCAGTGATGTAGCTGTTATCTTTTAACATAAACTCCACTCCTGCAGGTTATCTGTCACCGCCGAGGTGCTCCCACCTCCTCCTCCTCCTCCTCTTCCTCCTCCACCAGACAACGCTCAGAGGAGACGTCTGTCCTAAAAGGAGATGATTTTCTAGTAGATAACTTTCTCCTATTCTGGTTGATGATCTATTTTGTTAAATGATTCTAATGTAATTTTGTAAAAAATGTTCCACCATTCCAGTAGATTATGTTGTCCTAGTAAAGAGATGATGTTCTTCTGTTCTAGCCAAAGATCCCATTCCCTGAGATGATGTTCTCATCTTTTAGTGGATGTTTTTTTTTCTTCTCTTTAAGTAGATGGTTCTACCAACTTTTAGCAGATGATTTTTTCTCCTTTTCTAGAAGATGCTTCTCTATTATTTTAGTAGATGGTTCTCTCCTATTACTAGATGGTTTTCTCCTCCTTTAGTAAATGGCTTTCTCTTATTTCACTAGATGTATTTCTCCTATTTTAATGGATGGTTTTCTCCTCTTTAGGTAAACTGTTTTCTAGTCTTTAAGTAGAAGACCCTCTTATTTCAGTAAATGATTTTCTCCTATTTTAGTTGATGGTTTTCTCCTCTTTAGTAGATGGTTCTTTCCTCTTACTAGATGGTGTTCTTCTCTTTTAATAGATGGTTTTCTCCTCTTTAGGTAATGGATATCTCCTCTTTTAGTAGATGACTCTCTCTTATTTCAGTAAATGATTTTCTCCTATTTTAGTTGATGGTTTTCTCATCTTTTAGTAGATGGTTTTCTCCTCTTTTAAATAGAGGATTTTCTCCTCTTTAGTAGATGGTTCTCTCCTCTTACTAGATGGTGTTCTTCTCTTTTGATAGATGGTTTTCTCATCTTTTAGTAGATGGCTCTCTTATTTCAGTAGATGATTTTCTCCTATTTTAGTAGATGGTTTTCTTCTCTTTTAAGTAGAAGATTTTCTCCTCTTAGTTGAATGTTTTTTCTCTTCTTTAGGTAAACGGTTTTTCTCCACTTTTAGTAGATGGCTCTTACTTATTTCAGTAGATGGTTTTCTCCTATTTTAGTAGATGGTTTTCTTCTCTTTTGAAAGATAGTTTTCTCATCTTTTAAGTAGAAGATTTTCTCCTCTTAGTAGATGGTTTTCTTCTCTTTTAACAAGACTTTATTCCGTTGATAATTTCCTCCAGTTCTAGTAGATGGTCTTATCCAATTCTGTCGATATTTTTTTCTAATCTTGTTGATTATTTTCTTTATTAGAAGATGATTTTGTTCCTATTCATGTGGATTTATTTATTTAATTGTAGTAGAAAGAAATATTAAAAATATCAGTCACGCTATTCAGACTATACCATAATTTTCTATTCCTTGATGATCTTTGACAATTCACTAGTCACCTGGCACCATAAATTCAGGATGCAGAAAACCGGAAACTCTTTAAAACTTTAATCCATTCAAACCATTTTATTCCACATCGACATTCGACATTTCCATATCATGTGACTTTGATTAGGATCTAGGTTAAACCAAGCTGTGGAAACACTATACCACTACTATAATTTTGATTTTGTGGTACATTTTGAGTGCCTAACTCTAGATGCTCTTCAAAAACAGACTCTAAATCTCATTTATTGTCCTTGTTAAATAGAGAATGGATACATTTAAAATAAATGAAAAGAGAGATGGCTTTTCTGAGGAACTTTATGTTTGCTATCAGCTGAAGTTTCACTGTTGAAATAGTTGAAACACTGAAACGGTTGATGGATCAGGGTCAGGTTGAAAAAACAAATCTGACATTTCAAGAATAAAGTCGAAATAAAGAATATCGTAATATTAGGAGAACAAAGTTGCATGTTTGCGAGAATAAAGTTGAATTTAAGAAATTTGTCTTTTTCTAAGAAGAAAGTCAAAACATTACAAGAATGAAGTCAAAATTAAGAAATTCTTAAGTCGTTTTTAAGAAAGTAGCATAATTATGAGAATAAAGTTGAAAAGTCCCGATATATCAATCCTCTGCACCATAAAAAAGGTAATTTCCTCCACATCTGTCTGGCTATTTCTTGTCAGAAGACCTAGTTTCTTAATCAACCTTTTCAAAGTCCCGATGATTATACTTACGTGTCTATAATGTGCCAAATTATTTGTCAAAAAAGATGCTCCAGGTTCCCTATTCTGAAAATGGTGACATTCAATGCATAGCCTAAAAATATTCTCCTAAAAGTACAACTTCATTCTCCTGATTACTTTGTCTCATAAAAATATGATCTTATTCTCTCCAATCTCAGATTTTTCTTTTGCCAGTATGTCCCTAACACTCCGTTGTAGCACCGCAATTAAAGGGGCAGCAAAGACAGACGGTCAAGATTGAAATGGTGGTGCAAGAACATTTTGCTTTAACTGTGAGCAGAAGATGAAGTGTCTATTTAAAAGTGAGCACTGAATGAAGACAAGATGTCAGCCCTGAAAATAATCAGCGCGAATATAAACTAAAACAAGTCAGAGCAGATCGAGGCATAAACACTGGAAGGAGTCGGAGTCACTTGTGTTTGGCCGGTGGAATCTGTGGAGGAGAGGAGAGGTGAACCTTTGAGAGCTGATTCGGTTTGAAGTGTCAGTCTAAAGTACGAGCAGTTAAAAGAGATGTCATGTCAGTGTGAGAGAGAGGAGCATGAAGACAGTTCCATCGTGAGCGACAAGTGAAGAGATACTTTCTCATGGTAGCTCATCAGTACGTGAAGAAAAAAGAGAGTAGTAGGTTAAAAGGAAAAGGAAAACTGAGGATTGAGAAAATGTCAGGGTAGTGTAGGAATAAAATAGGGCTTGCAAAGCAACAGTTTTCTCGACTGACCATCATTGGAAATGTTAACTGATGTCCAACCACTGAAAGAGGATAAACAATGTCTACACTGAATGTGAACTTTTATATTATTGAATTGAGACTTTATTGCATGTTTTAGGCTATTCAAACATAAAAAATGTCAAAAGGGATGTTTTGCTTGAATATAAAGGTAATTACTGTTTTTGTTAACATCGTTTGTCGCACAAAGCCTTTAAATGTCATTTAATTGTTCGATAATACTTTTTCCTTCTTGATCTGTACTACAGTATCTAAGCATGACGCTCAACTCTCTGATTCCCTTGAAGAAAGCACGGAAATATTTTTAAAATGAAAGAGAGAGAGTTCAAAGTTTAAACACTTTAAACAAAAAAGAACTGGTTCTACGGAAGGGCAGGCAGATTAAAGGAACAACGTTCAGTTTTCATGACCAATACCCATATGAAATCATGCGAAGGCGCAAACAACTGTTGCAAATACAAAAACAAATGACTCAAATAGGAAAAAAGGCAATACTATCAGTGGATAAATTAAACAGAGACCAGGCAGTCATATAAACACAAAGACCAAACCTCCTGGCTCCTCTAATCCCCTGAGTGCTCTCTCTCTCTCGATCCGACTCTATCTCTCACTTTCTACCCTTTCAATGTCGTCTTATATTCCAAATATAAAACATGTGTTAAATATTATAATCATAATATGCATGTGTTATATATTAATGTATTTTAAGTGCTCTTATTTTGAAGGGTTACAGTGGAAGTGACGAGGCTGGCCGGCCTTGTGTAACATGCATGTATTCTGACCTGTTGAAATAAATGTACCCTCCGTCCTCTCTGCGGTGTGTTCCATAACATTTCAAAGTGAAAATAAAACGTTGTACGCCTTGTTCAGTCCATCATATGTTGGCAATGTTCAAGGACTTCCTGGCTCAAGGTTTGCTCTTTTTCATTTCGGGGTTGAACAAATGTCTTATTTTGTCCTTTGTCCTTACTAGTGTTATAAATTGCAAGCTTTTTGTTTTGGTGTTTACTTGTGGGTTGTTTGGAGTTGTTGTAGCTCATGCTTGTGTGTGTGTACGGCCAATCATAATCATAATTGGAGGCGACTTTAGCACCGCCATTGACCCACCATTAGACCGAATTAACGAACAATAAGCAGACTTACGCAATCCATAGAAACAATCACACAATTCTTGAGCAATTTTGGTATCGGTGATAGTTGGAGATTAAAACACCCAGACATAAAGAATGTAAATTTTTTCTCACCAGTTCATCACCAAACCCGTATTGACTTCTTCCTCATAAGTAACTCAAGCGTCTCTAATATTTCTGTCATGAAGATTCCCCCTCTCATTATCAGCGACCATGCATCCCTAACATTTACATTGAATAGAACCACACCAGAGATATTCGGCTCCAGGTGGCGCTGAAACACATCCCCTCTCAAAGATCCAGAATTTGACAATGTTGTTAAGAGATAAAGATAAAGATAAATGATGCCACAAAGTCCTCTCCAAATCTTCAATGGGAGGCAGTTCCAGCAGTTTTACGAGGCATAATAATTACATTCTCTATTCAGAAGAAAAGGAAAGAAAAAGAAAAGGAAGCTGAATTAGATGGAAAATATCAAACCTAATCTAAAATATCAATTCATGTAACCCAGAATGAGTTAAGTGTAAATTCAAGCTCAATGAGATTTTGAACAATAAGACTAAATTCCTTACACACAGACTTTGGCAAGAACGTGTCCACCACAATCTCCAGTCGCCCCTATTTTCTCCCCTTCTCCGTCCCTCTCCCTCGCCCCCCTGGCTTCTGTTTGGATCCGGAGGGTGCCCTATGTACTGGTGGGGATATTACTGCTTGATCCTGGATGATTCTACAGTGTGGATTGGGACCCCCAGCGGCTGCTGAGCCAATGTTTGAGATCAACATCAACGCTCTGTGTTCAGTTCTCGGGAACAAAAATCTCGACACTGTTCGTTTATGTTGCTGCCTGTTTTTTCATCTTTGTTTCTCTTCTTTTTAATCTGGGGGGTTTTAACACATGGAATCAATTACATATGTTGCTGTAATGCCGGCTAAAAATGACTGTATGGAGACGGGACCTTCTATGTTCCCATTTTGGATTTGCAGTGCATGCAAGAGAGGTCAGCTGGCGAATAATGAAAAAACCCAACATTCAATCATGGTGTGACAATAATTCAGAGAGTGGAACCATAATACATCAACAGGGCTGATTTTACTGTTTTATTTTAGTTTTGGGCTCTCACAGCTCAGAGAGTTTGAACAATGATAAACTCACAGCCAGACCATCATGAGTGGAATGTTAGTTTGGAAAGCCGGCCCAGTCCACAGTCTTGACTCATTCAATTAAGATTCCCAATTGGATTTTAAATAACAATATTTAGATATAAAATCAACCCATCGAGTATCAAGAGGTTAGATATATTTGAAGCCTTATTGTTTTACACGTTGACCATCCGAAAGCTTATTAATTTGCAAAAAAAGTAAAGCGGCGTGGGTTGACAGGCTGTTGGCTCTTTGGCGGCGTCGCTCCTCATGGACATGTTGCTTTTCAAGCTGTTGAGGCTGTAGTCAGCCCATCTGTGCCCTTCCCTCTCAGAAACCATCCATAACAACATTTTTCCTGCTCTTTTATCCCGAGCGTTGAGTGAGAATCAAGTTAACGGCCAGATTTGATGAAATACAGGGAATGAGGAGGTAGTTTTTGCATATTAAAAAGTAAAACAAGCAAATAGTAAATGAGCCGATTTGTTATTCAAACCGTATATTTATGACACCCGGTCTCCAAGGTTACTTGAGGTTGAGATCTTCCTGCGCATAACTGAATGTGACATTGAATCTGCACCTCACTGAAGACAGGAAGTGGTTTGTGTCTTTGATCTGGGCCAGTGGGTACAGCACAGCCATCAGTCATAGTTTCCATGCAGCACATCTGAAAAAGGTTAACCACATGACTTGTGCTTTACATCATAGTTCAACATAATCTCATATCATGTTTGATCTCTAAACAGTTCATGAAACGGCAAACTCTGTCATGTTTTCCATGCGTTGACATTTCTAAAACGAGATAGCCGGGTTGATCCAGCTCGAGATAAAATCGTAGAATGTTCTAAAATTGTTTTAGAGTATTGAAATTGTAATAATAAAAAGCTCAGAACCTCTAAAACTAATGACACTCCCATCATCTCAGCTATACCCTGGATATTCAGCTATTTATCAAGGATTTGCACCATGTACTGGTTTATAATGTAAGCTATGTTCAAAAAGCTCAAGTCACTCAAATACATCACAGGAATGTGAATGGAAGCAGATTTTCAATGGTACTACTTGAAACTATTGTTTACCTCTGCTCCAAAACGAGGTCCAAAGCTATTATTTTATTTTACGATCTTCACTGATCTCTGCAAGTTACTCCTGTAACAGCAGTGGAAAGTCATTTTACACACTTTTGCACACTTCATCATCACTTGCAGTCGGGTTATTTCGTTGATTTTTCAAGTTAATAAAATACTCCCCACCATTGTTTGTTCGTAATGGTTGATTTGTCATCAGTTGTCTCTTGTGTTTGATCTGAACTGTTGTTTGGTTCAACAATTTCCTACCACATAGAACATAGGTGATGAAAAGATGAAACCACAAAGTTATCTTTTCTTCGTCTTGCTGCTGGCCTCGACTAACCTCCCTGCCAAGCTGCCACTACATAATGAAGCTGATGGCTCATTTCATAAAGTATGAAGTGGATATTGATTAGCATTTTCATGATTGGTTGTGCTACTACCATTTTTTACATAAATTTTATGGTGTCAACCGAGCCAGTGGTGAAAGACAAGACAGTCTACTCCTGGTAATGGTCCTAATTATATTCAAAAAATGTCTTGGATATTATGGAATCATCATCGCCGCCCACAGTTTTTAAGACATATTTTCCTAACTGTTTGTCCAATTTATTCCAGATGATGCATCTGAATCAACTCGAGGAGATATATCGTCTATCATATTTCACTATAATACTTATATTTTACTAACTTTGTTGATGAAAAATACTTAAAATAAGAGGGGTTCAATCAAGGGGATAGCTTGTGCAGTGCAGTGGTTCTGGATTCATGGGGAGGGCTGCATGCCGAACGGCATCAAAAGTAAAAATGTATTCTGGTTAAACAATGCGAACGGAATATTCATAGCGGCCATCCCAATCAGCCAATCAGCCAGAAATGCAGAGGTCAATGTTCTAATCAAAGAGGGGAAAGAACCATCGTCTTGACTTTGCTGGCGTCAACGTGTCAGAAAAATAATTTGCTGATTATGGGCAATTTGCTGATTATGGGCAATTTGATAAATTGTCAATTTATTGTATGAAACAATCTACATTCACTATAACACGACAAATTGCTTGGTAAAAAAAAGTATTTATGAAATTATTTTCGCACACATATGATGACATTACATTAAACGTTTCGTACAGGCAGCAAAGGCTTATCAGAAGTTTGTATTTCATTCAAGATATTATATTTGATTAGATTAGTTTACTGTCCCTACCTCTATTATAAAGTCACATCTCAACCGTTTGGTAAAGTCTGTTTTCAGAAAATTATTTGACACTTATTAGACATATTTTGGTTGTATCAGGTTAAATTATTCGGTTTATTAAGTCCTCATATGGGATAATATGTTAAAAAATCCAAAATCCGAAATACGTGTGTTTCTACTTGAGTAATCTATGGGTGTACTTTTCACCATCTTTGCAACAACGCAAAGCCATTTCATGGAACTCAAAGCGTCGCTCTGTTATCTATTAGCATACGGTATTAGAATAGCTAAGTTTTTGGTATATAGTCACTTTGTACTGGTTATTGAAGTTAAATATGGAATGATACCCAGCTACTACTGATGCATCACTGTCAAAGAGAATGGTTGACCTGCAGGTAAGAATTACGGAAACTACCGAGTCCACTGCTGTAAGGAAGTGGAGATAAAGGTTATAACCGTCCGGCGAGGAAAAGTACAAGGGAACAGGTACCTTTGTTTGCACCCACAGGTAAGTGGAAGATGGCACAGCCGAATAACTTGGTATCAGTCACGCTGACAAAACACACATGAGTGAGTTCCAATCTCTTCCCGTTAACCCTCTGGAATCTGAGGTCCGGTTAAGGTTGACCCTGAGCCATTATTTTGCCACATTTAATAATGTTCAACATGCCAATGTTTGGGATCATCTCTTGCGAGACAACATCACCTTTATGACCTACCAGTTCTTCCTTCACTTTAACATACTTTATTAGTTAACTGAAACCAAGCAGGGGGACCGTTGTAGGGTTAGGGGTCACGCCGCTGTGATTTTAGGATCCAAAGGGTTAACTTCGATTGCTGCTATTGTTAGATAGCAGATGCTGAACTAAACAGGTTTGCTAACCTTTCGCAGTTCCTAAAGTTTAGGCTACCAAATAATCACCCACCTGGTAGAGTTTGAAGTGCATAATAAAGTTTGATGTGGTCGAAACAGCAGCCTGTATGGTGATAGTAGAGATGTTCCTCTAAGTCCTTCTTTTGTTTGGGCCCGGTGTGAAGCTGTCCAAAGGTGATGACAAACGTCTCAGCAGCTGCAGGGAGTGCGCACCACGGTGGTGTTATTACAGCGTTAACCGTGGCCATGAACACCACACGGGTTATAGTAATCAGTGAGGGAACAACATTTAGATCATTCTCCTTGATGTGAATGTAACAGAAATTAAATAAAAGTGTTCACTGGCTCCAAATCTCATGTTTGATTCTCCACTCCAAGTTTATTTTCAAAGACTTTTCATTTTGCAGCAATTAAAGTTTGCTTTAATGTTATTTTTCCGTGGTTGTAAATTGGCCCTCAAAGGATGGTTAGGATTGGTGACGGTCTACAATGGTGAGATTCCAACAGTCTGTTGAATGATTATTTAAGAAATGAAAAGCAGTATGTATGTACGCAAGTATGACGTACATACGTTTAATCAAGAACCTGACGAATCCACAACATCAGGGGGGATAGAACCTAGACGGTTTTTATGAAATATATTGTGCGAAAGATTCCAACCTACAAAACAATGTTGCACACTGGGGGAAAATGTGTTTTACAGATCATATTTTAAGAAAACGCTGACTTCCTTATTGCTTCATGTTTACTCTCTGCTGTTCATTTTATCCCTGAAAAGGATAAGTTGTGTGTATATGATAGGGAATACTATGGAATCATCCGCTGAAGAGCCTTCGTGTTAACGCAATAACTCCAAAATTATTCATGGATCGTTTTCAAATTTTATACCCACATGGACCTGAAGAAGAACTTGATTTATTTTGGGATATGTCAGTTGCATATTTCCACCACTAGGGAGAGCTTTATCTCAAAAACATTTCTGGACCATAATTTCTCAATCATTGGTCCGGTTTAATCCAAATGTGTTGGATTTCTATCTTGTATATGTCATACTTGACTCTAAAAGTTCATATTTTACCCCCTAGGGGGAGTCTTTACAAAAAAAGAAAAACACAACTTCCTACCCGTTGGCATGATTTAGTCCAAATTCGGTAAGTCCAAATCGACTCGATGAGATCTAACTTGAATATGTATTATTTCAATATAATATTTCATATTTTCCCCTTCTTCCGGGAGATTTTTGTGAAAAACACAGTTTCTTCTTCATAACTTTGAAAAACTCCAAAAGTCCAATTGTATCTGTCTAGTTCTAGCACTGAGCTCAGAAAAAATATTGAACTGTGTTTATCTTCATTATTGAGTCACAACGGAATCTTATCTTAATACAACTGACCTCATAGAAATAATTAGCTTGCGCCGATATGGACTGTTTGAGATTATTAATGAGTCACAATTAATTCACTCAGGGGGGGTTATACCCTTGCTTTCAGGGATGACAACATAGTTAGTAATTGATCTTCATTTTTCTTCATAGTTTCTGATCATCGTCATCATCACATCACTGTTTTGATAAATTCCTGATTGTTTTCACAGTTTCAATAGTTCATGCTTTGAGATCCCTCTTATCATTTATTGTATAGTTGTTCGTTTCTGCTGTGAAGATCAGAAAGAGCCCCATATTACTGCAGAAGATTAAAATAATGATGTCAGCTTAGTAAACATTCAGTTTACTGAAACCAGCTATACGGGCCAAACTGGTATAATCTACATAACAAGTCGGGCCAAGCCTCATCCACTGTTTGAATTGCCAACAGATGGTCAGAGGTTGTTCTAAATGTGTGCTGCTCATTTGACTAGCGTCACAACCACCCCACACTTCTACCATCACATAAGTAAATAACTTTATTTACACAATTACATCATTACTTACAATGCACTGGCTTCTCCTTGAAGTTCCTAAACTGTGTAATATTCTGTGAATGTTACTGTAAGCAGCTCTCTGTATCTCCAACACTTCTGTTTTTTTCATTCGTCAAATAATCTACAAGTTTTCAAATATTTTGTTTATCTGCAGAAGAAGGACAATTTTTTAAAATAATTGACAACAACATTTGAAGTGCAAAAAACCCCGCACAAATAAAGGCAAACATCCTGCATTAAGAAAAAACCTACTTAAGTAAATATTCAAATTTTCTCAAGAATTGCCCAAGAAGTTGGTTTTGTCAAAATCTACTGTAATTGTTTATATTTCACTCACTAGCATGGCAATTATTTGCAAAAACACAATTTTTTGTTTTCCGTTACTTACCAATCATATGTCTGATAATGTCAAAATTGGCTTATATGAATCCACACAAGATTATTTGACCATAATAGTTCATACTTCAGTCATTGGGGGAGATTTTTGTGGAATCCATAGTTGTTATGTGAATTATTTCCCAACCATAAGTCTAATTCTGTCTGTAGCTCACATGATTTGGCACAAGGAAATCTTCCTTGTTTTATTTCTGAGCTCAGAAAAATAGTTAACTGTATTTATCTTCATTATTGAGTCCCTCTAGGATCTTATCTTAAGGCATATTGCTGACTTCATAGAAATAGTTAGGTTGAGTCTACATGGTCTGTTTGAGATTTGAACGAGTCACATTTAATTTGAGGAGTTCAATTGTTTGTAGAATGCAGGGGGGTTTGGGGTCTTTTTCGGGATATACCTTTGATTTCGGGGTCGACAGCATAGGCCTGGTTTATCTGAAATAATTTAATTTGCATTGTGTAAAAAATATCACATTTTATCTTGTTTAGTTTGCCTTCTTTGTTCTTTAAAGATTCACTTTTACATTTAAATTTTAAAATATAACTTTCGTCAAATGATATGTATTTTTTTAACAATCATGACCATTGCATTAAGAAACATAAAACTTCTGAGTGACTTCTGTAGGCAGCGGGCGCTTAATCCCTCACTCTTTATCACAGGTGAAACAGGAGCAGCTGGGAATCCGATCTGTAAGGGCGGTGATCAGCTGTGCGCACGTATAAATAACCGTGCAGGGGGCTAATAATAGAAGCAATAATGCATGTCCTGCATTGTTTCAGGTTGCCGGTGATGATAAATAGAGAGGACAGATTATATTTAGGGTTTGAAGCCAGCGGAACCCTTTCACCGCATCAAGGGTCCCATCATATGGGACCCTCATATGGGAATCCGCCAAGTTGGCATTGGCTTCAACGCACTCCTGCCAAAGACACCTACTTATTACGACCTCGCTATCTCACCAGCATGCAGCTTGTCTTACACCAGCGAGGCACTATCTTCATTATTAGGTTTTTGCTCATTACATCATTTCGGACTATGCTGCTATACTTTTACCACTTTCTGTACTTCTCCAAATTTTATTACTGAAGATTCCCAATATAGCAACAAACTTCTGCAAACTTTCCCACACGAGTGACCCACACCAAATACTGAAATACTCACACCAAATAGTGAAATACTGATCACAAAATCCCAATAAATAATTGGTCTTTAAAAACTGCATCGAAGTCTTTCAAGGGGACAGCAAATTTAAAATCACCAATGCCGTTTACACAGAAAAGTTACGATTATGAAAAATATGTTTAAACGTTTGAAAGGAAATCAAAACCTGAGGTAAAATCAGGAAATGCTCTCTGATAAAAGTATGTTTAAAAGATGGGTCTTAGCCATAACATTACAATCACTGACAGGTGAAGTGAATAACATTGATTGATGATGTTTTTACAGTTAAACCTGTCAGTGGTTGGGATATACTGATCAGCAGCGGAACATTTTATCCTGCAGTTGATGTTTGGTAAGACTGAAAAAAATGGACAAGTGTAAGAATCTATGCGACTTTGAAGAGGGCCAAATTGTGGTACATGACTGGATCATGCGTCTCAACCACCGAGACCTTCATCCCAATCAATAGGTTTTGGTGGTTGCTCCTGGTCTGCAGTATTTAGTACCTTCCAAAGTGGTCTAATGAAAGACATCTGGTGAACTGGTGACACAGTCATGGGTGTGACTCATTTGCGCATCGTCAGCATAAACCACAATCAAGTAACAATATGTCTCTGTATAATATGCGCAAGAGGAAGTAAGTATAAAGAAATAAAACTGGTTCTAAAACGTACCCCTGTTGCACACCATACATACATACCGAAAATTTTAATGTAAAACTATTTACAAAGAAACAAAATGTTCTGTTTGAAAAATAACAATTATTTCAGAGTTGTTCCATGAATACCAACCGAGTGCCTCAGTCTGTCTACCAGGATGATGTTATCAAAAGAATCAAAGACTGCCGGAGGGCGAATGAGCACATGCCTCCATCAGCAGCCAAACATGCACTTGGATTATTGTTGGAGTTCACAAATGTTCCCATACTTTATTAAATAGTTACTTGCAAGGGGAATTTGGGTTATTCATACATAAACATACGAAATATACGCAAAAGTGAAGGGAAATTTAAATATAGAAGTAATTTATTTGGTGGTTAAGGTACACATATCATCTGTGAAACTTAACAGACCTTTGAATGATTCATGTGGAAAAAGATGACCAGATACATGAGTGAAGAAATAGAAGATAAAGGGAACGGGCATATTTCAATATAAAAAATGTCTTATCGACAGGATATGCTGTGTGATATGACGTTATATTTTGTCGATTATCTCCTCCAAGCAGGCCACAATTTGTCAGATTAGTTATGAATTTGTTGGCAGGATGTACATCATTAACTAGTGTCAAATTGATTGCCACAGACCTACTTGATCAGGTCAGGGCCTTAATCAAGAGAGATTACTTTCTTTACTGCCATTCTCTTTTTGGGAAAGTAAGGGGGGTTGTATTTGTATTTATTAGAAGTACAAAATGCAAGGCTAATTTTGAAGCTCACTACCTTTACATTTTTTTTCAATCACAGCTGCAAAAAAGTCTTCTTTTTTAATTGAAAATGTCATAAGAACATAAACCACAATACAGACATCAAAATAGAGACAATACAATAGATACAGAGAAACAAAAACAGATGGAAACACAGCAAATCATGTACTGGCTATACAGAATATTTAATATAAAGCTCTTCCCCATTGAGTTTATGTTTTGTATATACAATTCTTAACTGTTAATGACTAAGCTGTTTCTTTTATTTTTCATCCTCATGTTAACCTATTTTTATTCCTATCTCTATTCTATCTATATATTATCAACCACCATTTATGTTCCTTAACTTTTATTTTGTATATTAATAATGTCTTTTATACCACTTCGGGCATGTCAATCTTGGTTTCAAAGCCTTTTCAATTGAATTTCCTGCATGAGAGTGGCTATAAAAAAAAAAAAAAAAAAATCAAGATTATTATTATTATTATGACGTTTCAAACAGCACGTGAACGCACCGCGTTTCCTCCTCGAGGCTCCAAGGCTGACTCCTGATTGGCTGCCAGTGACATCATCTGATTACACCAGCGACAGCCAGCCACAAGTCCCTCCTACCGCAGGGCCGGACCTCACTGTACAGACGCGTGCAGTTTAATATTAATGTAGACGCGCATTGGCTGAAGGGAGCGTCAATCGCGCTGCGCAACTTCTGTAGGCTGGCAGACTTCCTTCAATATTATTTCTGGGGGAGAGCAGGGCTAAAGTACTAAAAAATGCTGCTCCACATCACTGGGACGGACTGAATGGAGGCTCGGCTGTCAGGAGCGGAGATATTAAATCTGTCTGCAGGGAACCGCGACACGAGAGGAATAAAAGGCAAGTTTGGAAATTAGCGATTAAGTTATTAATGAAATGTGAAGTCACTGACATTTCTATAATAAATGGATAGGGATACCTTACTGTTGAGCCATATTAGAGGTTAATTAATTTTTTTCCGAAGAGAATAAACCCCTTTTATTACAGCCGCTGTCTTAATTATATAACACCGTCCAAGACAAAGTTGCAAGCCCTGTCTATTTATTCTTATTCTTCTTATCCTTTTATTTTTTTAACTCCCTCCTCATCTGACCAGCTCGCCTCGTCCTCAGAGTCTGATCACATTCTCTGCACGTTCTCATGCCGGTTTCTTCAATGAATTTGGCCATGAATGATTCCTGCCTTCCGTGCTTACAGACTGGTTAAGGCTGGGACAGGCGGGTGTCTTTACATAATATGCCATGGTGACATGCTCTTTTCAATTCTTTGTTTTTTTTTAAAGCTGGTGATTAAATAGGAATTGGCAGATTTTTTTTTTTTTTTTTTTTTTTAAACCCCTGCTTCTCATTTGGAGTAGAAAGCAAACTGCAGCATAGCCTTGATGCAGCATTCTACCCCCCCCCTCTCTCCCTCTCTTGGAAGCAGAGTTGTGATGAAAAATTCAACATCACACAAACACACATATGTACAGTATACGGCTGTAATAATTACACAGCGATTCAGTAACCCCAGGCCCTGTGATGATTTCAAGTGTTTGTTATTAATGGCTGTCTGAAACACCTACATTTTCCCACCATGTTGGGTGTAGCCCTGCAGGTGTTGACACTACTAATATTTGGTTCAAGCAGGCGTTTTCTAGTTTGCCTGTTGATCAAACAGACAGTAGGTCAGCCTTTTGCACACTGCAAACATTTTCATCCTGTCTTCTCTTATTTTTGCCCATCTATGTCCCCATAGAGCAGCCTTGTTGACTTCTCCGTAAACGTCCAGCCCTCGGCCTCCCCATGCCTCCATCTCCCCTTGACGACAGAATTGTGGTGGCTCTGCCAAGGCCGATCCGACCTCAGGAACTCCAACTGCGCCTGGACACCAGCTACCTGGACTCCATCGCCACCACCAGCAGCAGCAAGACAGTCATCAACACCACCGTGGTGAAGATCCGGGCGACGGCCAATCTTGTAACGTATATGCCCTCATCCAAGGGCTCCACGCGCTCGTTGTCGTGTGGATGCAGCAGTGCCAGCTGCTGCTCTGTGACTACCTATGAGAAGGACAGCCAGAGCCTCAACCACAGCCAGGTGAGTGCCAGCAGCCCCAACCTCAGCTATGCTGGCGCCCCAACTCCTATGCTCACCAACCATGAAGCACTAAGCACCCCAAGTCTTGCTCCAGGCACCCCAAAAGCCCTCTCAGCAGTGAGGGTCATTCATCCTAATGAGCTGGCTAGACGGATGTCCTGCTGCCCAATGGGACACCCTATGGGCCCCATGCCGGTCATCATAGACTGCAGGCCCTTCATGGAGTACAACAAGAGCCACATCCGCGGGGCCGTGCACATCAACTGCTCTGACAAGATCAGCCGAAGGCGGCTGCAGCAAGGCAAAATCACTGTGCTTGATCTCATCTCCTGCCGCGAGGGCAAGGACTCTTATAAGGGCATCTTCTCCAAAGAGATTGTGGTTTACGATGAGAGCACCACAGACCCTAACAGGCTGACATTCTCCCAGCCCCTGCATGTGGTGCTGGAGTCCCTGAGGAGGGAAGGGAAGGACCCCATCATTCTCAAAGGTGAGTGGGTTTGTCATGGTGGGGCAAAAAAGGTTCTTATGTTTAACAAAAGGGAAAAGAAAACACAATTTTATGGGCCTTAGTCTGACTCTAGTGGAAGTAAATCTGTTCAGATATCACAGAATAATATTTGATTTAGCAGCGCTGGAAACGTAGGAGCAACATAACTTGATGAGAAACTATTGTGGTTACATAATCAAGTGTAGTGTGTGTTTGTGTGTGTACAAACCCTGTTAATCTTCCCCTTTTCGTTATTTTGGTCAGCTGATATTACCTTTAAACACACTGGTTGTAGCTTCAGCATCCTGTCATCACTCTGAGCACCATATACAATCGCTCTCGCAAATACCATCAAGCTCATGCACTCTCCATCTCAAGCAGAAATACTCACATATACTTTGCAAGCTTTCTAAATGACACATTTTAAGCATTTTCTAGGCAGAGACGAAGCAGCTGTTGGTAAATAAGGCAGTCTACTGAGATAGCAGTCCCTGGGCTGCTGCCATGTTTTCTATCTTTGGCGTGTGTTTTTGAAGCTGGAGCAGCATGCCGTGTTGGGGGCTGGGCTGCGAGTACTTCCCGAATGCCTCAGAGCCACCGTCTAGCCGCAAGATCACAGCACCTTGATCTCCTCTCTTTGTCGTCTTCCGTGTACTTTGATGGATGATGCTCCTTCATCCTCCATCGGTGTGTGTGTCTGAATCTCGCTTCCATGGGAGGAACAGTAGACCTTCCTTTTTTTTTTTTTTGCAAGGTTTAACCTTTGCAAGACGCAAGATATCCTCTCTGCACAGGGAATCAAATGGCTCAGTCTGACTTTAAAAAAAAAAAGTATCTGCAAATCATTTTTCATATATATAATGGCCACTTTCCCCGCTGACTGTAGCCTTTATATCGTCAACATACTTACCAAAACATGGTCAAACCCAGCCAAAAGCCAAAATTCCTAATGTGATTCCTTTATGATGACCACTTTGCAGTGGTTCATTTTTAAGTTCATTAAAATATACATAAAGCATTCCAACTGGATAACTATTACAAACTGTAGTGCTATTTGCATTTTTGGAGTATGCTTGTTTGAATGCCTCTGAATAATTTGTTCATATTTGCTGTCTCAGTCATGAGTCTCAGTCATGATTCGTTATAATACTGTATGGTTTTGGTGTGATTCCCTGCTCCACAGGAACCACTAAATCTTCCGTTCCTTCTTAATCCTTAGCACATTACATATAAACCATCACATTTGCCATAAACATCACGTCAGCGGTGTCGGAAAGGTTTAGGCTAAGCACTGGAAACAGCAGGTCTGTGGCGTCGGAGACCTTTAGCGAGGCAGAAGCGGTTATTCCCAAGGAGGAACTGAGCGTGAGTGGCTTTTGAAAGTGATAGACACAGTTTTCATGTTTGCTCTGACAGTTTAGCGATAATGACAGGCGGTCACACTCCACAGATTTCATCTCACTGTGAATTTGCTGCATCTGGTGATACTGTAGTTCTCAGTTTACTCAGAGAATTGTCATTTATCAGCTGACCCCAAATGACAGAGCAGTTTGACTCAAAATTGTTGGATTTTTTTCCCACAGTTCACCGCATGTTTAGCTTAGCCACCTACATGATGTCTGGGGCTAGAGAAAAGACGTTTGCTTCCAAATAGACCAATATTAAGGGTTTTGGTATTGTGGGGTGTTGAAATCAATTATATTTAGTTCCACTGTTCTCGTGAATTTAATTTTCTCTGAAAAGCTGTGATAGATTTGATAATTTAACAGAGTAAAGGAGCTCATTAATCCCATTTACACATCCTGTTGTCTATACAGGGTGATGCATCTTTATTCCGCTCTGCTGGTAAATATAAACGCAATCATGGAAGATCTTTGTTGTTTCACCTCTTTGAAGGCAGCAAAGATAGTAACAGAGGTGAATTGGACATCTATATCAAAGTGACACGTTGAGAGGGATGTAAAACAGGACAGGGATCAAACATTTGTAAAATTTTTAAATAATGTTTGCCGGGCACAAGTAGAAGTTTAAAAAAAAGGCTAGTAGCCGTTAGCATTCAACTCAAATAAGGAGAAAATTGATGGAGACAGATCCGGTAGCTCCTTGCCCTTTGAACAGAGAATCATGTCAACCACCATGTATGTACCAGGGAAGGCAAATGGTTGTTGTTGCCATATTCCTAATTATTCAAAAAGTGCTGCATATTAAAATATTACACTAGATGACAAGACTGCCGTGTTAGACAACATGCTTCCTTTGCTTGCCTCATGCTATCTAATGTTCGGTTCACACCACCCAATATCTTTGTCTTTGCCAAAGGTCTGTCAAGATTCAACTGTCAGATTTGATGATCTCTTAGCAAGAAATTCTTTCTGTGTCTTGGTCGACAAACTGGAAAAATTACAAGTTTGAACCCATGCATTCATTCATGTGAGTTCACGTGACGTTGAAGAGGAGGTTGGTCAATCATGGCTACGGAAGCACTCTGTTATGCTAGCAGTCTTCCGTTCAGAGAAAAAGAAAGAGTAATAAAACCAAATTAGGACTTGTTCCAGGATGTAATGAAGAGGACGACGTTTGTCCTTCACAGAGAACTTTCTTCTTTCTCGTTGCCCCACCTAGCACCAGTGACATCACACGGTCTGCTTGCTGCCATGTTTGTGTTCACTTTGTCTTTGTATTGGTCAACTTCAGAACCGGTCCCAAAGCCGTCCACTTGTAATGTCCAATTGTTGCTGTCCATATTTATCCCTGTCCAGGGAATCTGTCGGCAATGACCGACAGATTCATGTTAAAATCGAGTTTTTCCACTGCTGGTTTGTTCAGTGTAAATAAAATAAAGGCCACAGAGAGAAAGGCACTTGATCTCTGTATAAAAGGGTCTAAAAGCACCGACGAGATGCATATCATACATAGAGATGCATAATGTACATATTTCACTTGAGAGTTGGTGGAGACCAAAGCAGAGGTGGAAAGCGAGGGAACATTGGATTTGTTCATGTCAGGTGATCAGAAACAAAAACAAATATTAATGTTCCTCTGAAAACAACACATTATAAGTTATTCACCATATAAAAAATATAAATCAGTGAGTCCTACTTTAGGTTTTTGGAAACCTTCTTATTAGTCATGAAGATGAAGAAAATGGTTAAATTCAGATTTTTTTCAGATCTGAACCGCTCTGTTATATGAGCTCAGAAATTTAATAAAGAAAAACCTGCAAAAATCCCCCAAATGCTTTTTGTCATTAGTGTCTTTAAGGACTTCCCGTTCCTTGCCAGTATTTATAATAGTGCAATTATGACACCTCATGACAGTGACGCTCTGCCATAACATCAGGTTTTTGTTCATGGGGAAAACATCGTCCTGACGGTTCACAGGAGTGTCCTACCTGCCCGACCACCTCAGGGAAGTTGTGGGATGACGTTCCATGGCATGATGTCGACTCAATGTGAACAATACATTATCTGAATCTGGGTGTCTGGTATTGTTCACTCAATGTGAACAATACATTATCTGAATCTGGGTGTCTGGCGTCCCCCCCCCCCCCCCCCCCCCCCCCCATTTCCCCAAACCCTTCTCACAGCTATTGTGTTGAGTGAAACTTTGGCTGATGGCATCACTTGCAACAGGTGTAAACCTGTTGCAGTTTATGGAGCAGTGCAGATATCTAGTGAGAAGAATATTAAACGTTTAGTTCCTCAGCTTACTTGCAGATTAACGGTTGTTTTTTTTCTTTTTCTTTCTCTGAGTGGAAACTCGCGGTTTTAGCTGCTACTGTACTCCAAATGGGATGGACACACTACAAATCATTTGCATTAATACAATACTCAAGTTACAAACAAAAGTAATAGTAGGGTACTGTTCAGTGTGAGGATTCTGTTTTAGTCTTCAAAGGGAGTTGTTTGTTGTTGCTTTATCAGATATGTATGCAAAGCTTACTTGTCCTACTCAGTCATAACGTGTGTCATGTGGCATACAGATATGTATTTTTAGCATGTAGGGCTCCCAGTGGGAGCTGAACCTTTAACCTTGGCAGCGTTAGTTGTATTATCTATCCAAGGAGACGGCATAGAGAATAAAACAAACACTTAGCTTGGCAAAATGTACGTTGTAAGTAAATAAGAATAGTTGTTTGACAGTTTAATAATGTTTTTTTTACACACAGGTGGCTCAATAATGCCACAGGAAAGTCCCCTCCATGTGCCATATTTGATTATTTACATAGAAAAACATGATAGCAGGATAACACAGCAACGTTCGCATCTAGTGTGAAGCTTTACTTAGAGGCCAATCAGCACAACGGACAAACATCAGTCATGTATTGTCCTTGTTACATCCCGGATGATCTTGTCCTCGGTTAGCGAGTAAGGAGGTACAATACCTCATGCTGTCTCGATCATTTTTAAATGTTATGCTATATTTTCTTCTTTGACCGTCCCCTTTGGGTAAGGGTCTATAAAGGGTGATGATTCGGTCCGTCGTGGGTAAGCGATGAATCGTAAGGCAGCTCACAATTTACCAGCCCAGTTACGTTCCAACCCTCACCAATGGTCAGGAGCTCTTGTTAGTAACTGAAAAAATAAGGTCAAGGGTACAACCGGCTGAAATGAACATCCTTCATTGGGCGGCTTGGTTCTGCCTTAGAGATGGGGTGAAGAGCTCAGACATCCGGAGAGAGCTCAGAGTAGAGCCGCTACTTCTTCATGTCAAAAGAAGCCAGTTGAGGTGGTTTGGGCATCTGAGTGGGATACTTCCTGATTGCGACCCCTTTTGAGGTTTTTTAGGCATGTCTGGCATCTGGGAGGAGGCCTCAGATACACCTAGAACTATCTGGAGGGACTATTGGGAGCATTCATCCATCTTTTTTCTGTACCTGCGTATCTTCTTTGGACAAGCTGTTAACCGCTACTGGCTAGGGTTCAAACATATGATACCCAATCAAAATGTCACACCACCTGCTGTGGTACCAGCTCTCTCCGTTTATACAGACTTTGATTTGGCGCTGTTACTACATCTCTTGTCAGTTCAGAGACAGAAAAGAAATGCGTTTCCTTTACACCTTTGTTTAGTTTAAATAGTTGAAATAGAGGTGCAACTGCCCTGCTCTGAAAAACAAATGTGCAACAGAACAAACAAAGCGCTGGTATTTGCTTTGAGCTAACATCACAGTTCTTCTGTTTGTGTTCACAGGAGGCCTTTGCTGCTTCAGACTGAGCCACGAGAACCTGTGCGAGCACTCGCTGCACCTCCACGAGGGCTTAGACACGGGAGCAGCCGCTGGCCTGACGGGGGCGCTACCTCACTCCCTACCCTCCACCCCGGACATAGAGAATGCAGAGCTGACGCCCATCCTGCCCTTCCTCTATCTAGGGAACGAGCACGACGCTCAGAACCACAACCTGCTGCAGCGCTTCAACATCGGCTACATCCTGAACGTGACCACCCACCTGCCGCTCTTCCATTACGACTCGGGCCTCTTCATCTACAAGCGCCTCCCTGCCACGGACAGCAACAAGCAGAACCTGCGACAGTACTTTGAGGAGGCGTTTGAATTCATTGGTATGAAACATGTCACTTAATTGCAGTAATTCCCAAACCTTTTTAAAGCTTTAATCGATTAAACATAATCATTCATAAAATCTCAGATTGTTTAATATGAATAGTTTTTTGAGGTCTGAAGTAGTTATCCTTTGGTCCAAAAGATAGTAATTCTGAAAATCTTTGCTTACCTGGTGCATCACATTTCATATTGTAGACTGAAGAGACAATGTACATGATGAAGGGTGCTGAAGGAACTACATAGCAGCCAAATGAATGATGTCATGTCATCTGCATATGGACACGTATCTGCATATTGTAGCAGATCTTGGAACAAAAAATGACAGGAGAGTCAAACTGGTGTGAATAAATATTCACATCCGTGTGAATAAGTGTAGCAACGTTGTACCAAATGCGCCAAAGAACTGTGAAAACTAGAAGGAAACACAAAAAGGTTGCTCACTAAGCAATTCATATACAACAAAAGGAAGAAAATTTCAGTTTTAGCCTTCATCTAGTCTTATATTTAGATATCAGTCATGTCTAGGTCAGCTTGATTTCAGCCTGTTTTTCCTCCTGACAGAAGTTATGTTATCTCAAGGTCAACATCAAGTTTCGGTCTAATACCAGTATTTTATACTTTCCTATATAAATCTATATACAGACTCATTGATTGTGCTAAGGTTAGGGTTAGATTTTCACTGGCATTTGTTAGTTTCTTGGTCTGGAATTGACAAAAACAACTTTATGATTTTCACTAAACTTGGGGGGAAGGTCGGACATGTGACAAGGAAGAATCCATTTAAGTTTGAATTGGATTTGAATTAAGTGGGAAATCCAGGATTTCTGTTGAACATTCTTCAGGGCTTTTTTTTTTCTCCACTAGTTCCATCAGGTAAAGGTGATGGATCTTTACTAACCTGATAGCATTGTTGGGCATTTAGAGAGTAGAAAGAATCTATTCATTCAGGAGTGGATCCGTTTTTTTAATTATTTTAATAAAGATTATTTGACCATAAAACTGTGGAAGGGGCGGGTTTGTGAAAAGGATGTGCCCAATTCTGTCAAAAAATGATCAGCTTTTTGAATGGGTTCATAAAAAGCACCAGATCCATGCATTTTTTACACCCCCGCCATCGGGCCATCTAGCTTTACTTGATGTAAAAGTTTGGAATTAACACATATCACAAAAGACTGTCAGTCTGAGCATTTTCAATCAAATTTCCAATTCTCGACAGACATTTTTCAGTTGGCAGGGAAAAATACTTCAGTCTTCAATCAATTTGGGTCCAAAATTAAGTTTTGATATCTTATCATGTGTGAATATTTACGGGGTTGTTTTGATTGTTTGCATGTTCCTGTCTGCAGAGGAAGCACATCAAGCAGGTATGGGCGTTCTGATCCACTGCCAGGCTGGCGTTTCCCGTTCTGCCACCATCGTGATCGCCTACCTGATGAAGCACACCTGGATGACCATGACGGATGCATATAAGTTTGTCAAAACCAGAAGGCCAATCATCTCCCCGAACCTCAACTTCATGGGCCAGCTGCTGGAGTTCGAGGAGGACCTTAACAATGGAATAACGCCAAGAATCCTCACACCTAAGCTGATTGGTGTGGAAACTGTCGTCTAATCCGACGCTTTGACTCAACTCTCACATTTATACTAACTCTAACTGTTTTTCAAGGGACAGTGGCTGCTCAAAGAGCGGGTTAGGAGTGTTAGAGCCGCTTCTTGAATCTCCTCATGCTCATTTTGGACTCTCTGGAGTGCCAAAGCTCTGGGTCAGTGATGATGAGAAATGCCAAAAATCCCTGCTGTTTGGACCTGGCCAAAGTCCCGGAGGAGAAGAGGAGTAAGAGCGACTGAGATGGACAGATAGAGCGGGGAGGCTTTCCATTTGCGACCGCAGAGGAGCAAACCTGAGGGAAAGAAAATCCTTTGGGAAAAGATACTCTATGTGCTAAGGGAGTGATTACTGAGAAACTCATAGCTCACACAGTGTATGTTTGCAGGCTCATGCAGGGTTGGCCATGGTGGTGCCTGTCAAAAACAGGAAAAAAGATGGAGACTTGTTTGGTGTGTTGATGTCGTTGCTCTATTTTTATACAGGGGTTTATGGGGGTGACCATGACGAGCCCACAGCGGCTTACTGTGCAATAATTTCACAGTGGAATGCAACTGAGACCTTGATCTTATGTGTATATATCGCTAATGATGACGAAACATTTCCAGCTCTTTGCTGAAATGCCATTTTGATGTTAATGTAGTTACTGTTGTTCACTTCTATATGGTGCATACAGTGTAAAAAATTTGGCACAGACGTGTACAAGAGTTGAAAACAATTGGGTTTTATTTTTCTTTTGAGTGCAGCTTGTTGGTTTCTGCCAGTCATCTGTGTACCTAATACACAGAAATACAACGTCACAATTTGCTTCTTTCGTTTCGCCATTCATGCATCCATAACATTAATGCATATATTTTAGCAATATAAACAATACCAAACAGCCATAACAGCTTTTTTATGCATGGCTGCTGGAAAGAATTTATAAAACCAGGGCTACTGTTGATGTTACATGTAACAGAACTAATGAATTTCACTGCCTGCTTCCTTCGAGTCCCATTCATTCACGAGCCAGCTCTGTTGTAATGCACTGTGCACTTTGCACACATGGAGCTATGTGTGTGTGAGTCAATGCCCTTCATTTTTGAGTAATTATTTCGTCCATTGTGAGATAGCAGAGTGGAAATGCAGACTTGAAGCAAACATTCACTTCCTCGGTGGTGGCACAGCAGAGCAGTGTGACCACTGTCTAATCTTTTATAACCCCCTGTTGCTGACAACAAGCTACACTTAGTAAGCTTTCCTGTCTTGCATAGGCAAGCGCTGCTGTCACGTGCTGCTCTCGTGCCTCTACCGATGCCTTAATTCATGTGTCACCACTGGACCCGCGCTTGGTGCATCATCACATGCAGGAGAATACAGAATGAAGTTGAATTTTAACTCCCAGACAAAAGCAGCTCTAGGATTTTTTGCAACATTTGAATCTACATTTTCAAATACAGTCTCCGCGCCTCCTGTTTCATATGCAGGATTTCGTAAAGATGCACTGTGCAAGGAGTGTAAGTCTGTTACGTCGGAATATACTCCCATTTGATTGCAATTACACGTAGAAGAAAAATGCTGAAAATGCTTGCTAGTATTACTTATTGTGCATTCATTCTGAGCCATGATTTTGCTAAACAGAATCTGAATATAGAATCTCAGTCCTTTTTTACACATGTGACTGGCTCAGTTTTTGTGTGATATGTGTGTTTAAAAGGGCAGCACCCAAATGTGGTGCAAAGACCTCAACTGGTTTAGATGACTGTTTGCATGACTGCATAAAAAGTAAGCATTTAAGCTAAATTTAAGATGTAAACACATCACATCTATGAGCTCGTTGGTGTTTTTATTTGATAAACCCAAGGGCTAGCAAAGTTTCCAACACATAAAGTAGCATGTAGTCCTTTAAGTCCTTTGACATGAAATCCACACCAAAAGCCAGGAGTTCAAGGTGTTCATCTAGTATTTTGTAGTTCTTGTCTCGCTGAATGGAAGCAGTGTCCTCATGAATTATGGTCTCTCTTCTGTTTCTCTTCACACGTTCTTCTGGTTTGTGTTCAGCTCTCCATTGTTTGCATGAAAATAAAGATATAAAATGAAGCACAGGGCTAACAATATCATTGCCAAAGCAAGCGTTGACATTTATTTCACAAGGCAGCCTGTAGGAATCTTCAAAAGTACATCTGAACCCGGCAGTTTGGGAAACGATCAAATGTGTCTATGTCAGCAAGAAGACGGTTAAGTACAGAGTGTACTGTTTGAGGCTTCACAGCGGCAACATTTACAACAATTAGCTTCAAAACTTGCTCATGTGAAAATCCATGCTATGCAAATCAAACAGTAAAAGTTATGTTTTTACCCGACTGGGATGAGAATAGTGTTTGTGAGGTCTTTTTTTAGCATGATTAACGGTTTGCAGCCTCCGATTGAAGTGAGATTTTCATGTGTGACTTATCGACAAAGAGGATGTCTTTGTGGTGACATGTCTTCACTTGTATTTTCGTTGCTGTTGGTGTCCACTGGTGCTCCAAGATATCATTTGAAAATGATAGAAAGCTATATAATTACAATTTGCCACATGTTTGTAGCTTGTGCATTTATAGAAAAAATAAAGAGAGAGAAAGTGATTAACATCTGAGCCAATGTTATATAAAAATAATGTACCTTTTGGAACCACCAGCTGGTTCTTTAAACCACAGCGGCACATGGCTTTTGTATGTAATGATCTATACTGTAAATTACTCTCTACTGGTTGGAAAACAAAGCATGCTGTGTGCTCCTGGTCTGTGAGGGACTCTCGCAGTCATTATGGTGCTGTCTGTCGTTCCCACATCGGTCTTTCTGTAGAGGTCACAGCCTGATTGACAGCTCCAAGAGGCATCTGTTCCCTGGTTCTGCAGTAGAACCACATCAAGCTGTCACGTCTGATGTGCACTCTTTACAACTAAGCTTGTTCAAGAGTTTGGGCTCAGAGGGTCCGGTCGAAACACGTCTCTTTATCTTTCTTTGTGTCTGTAATCAACAGTCGGATATATACAGTATATAAATATATATCTATTTTCTTTGTATGCATATATTCATTACTATTTTTGCACTGACCTATGGACAGATGGATTTATTTTTTTCCACAAAGGGTGCTATTATAACGGAGGCCTTCTCCCACACCTTTTTGCATGACTTGCTCAAAGATTCCTCTGTCGTCTCTCTTACTCTTCTCCCACTTCTCCCACTTCTCCTTGAACTGTTGCAACTGAAGCACTGTAATTTTGTAATCCCTACTTGTGAGCTTTGAAATAAACAGGGAGGCTTCCAATTTGCTTTGGCGTACTTGAGGTTTATTTGACTCCCGGTTTCTGTCTTTGGGGTGGAAACCATGTCTTTGGCCATTGAGAAAATAAAGTAGGAAAATGTGTTCCTAATTTGTTCTTCTGCTTCTGACACACTGGAGATGTTTTACTCAGACGGTTTAAGCTATTCTAATGTTCAGGTTGTTTTCAGCCATAACACTGAAAACCACAAGCCTAATATTGTGTATGTTCACATTTTTGCTGATACGACAACTTTAAGAAGTTAGGTATGTGTTTTGATTGTTCTGGCAGAGTAGAAGTGTTTTCCTTTTTTTGTGAGGTACTAACCACAGCAGAGCAGGAAAACCCAACAAGACCTCCAGATTTGCAATTGTCTAGCATTAATATTTGGCTGTTGTGAAAGTCGCTCAAATCCTTACACTAGCGCATTTTCCTGCTTCTAATACATTGAGATCGGGAGAGAATGTTCACTTGCTACCTAATATATGGCAGCCATTGACAGGTGCTAATGTAACGAGAAAATCAATGTTCTTCTGACTTCACATGTTCGTGGTTATAATGTTATGGCTGATACTTCATCTAAACCTCTTTGTGGCAATCCAATTATGCTTTAGCTGTACATCCCACAACTGAACCCTTGCCATTATCAATCATCTCGTCAACTTTGTTTTTGTATATTTTTAAATTTTTTCCATATTTATTTGGTAGCCTTGACCACCTTGAATTTCTAAATCGCCAGTCAAGCGGTGTTGTGAAATATATCCGTTGTCAAATATTGTGCTTGCATCACAATTTGCATAATTTCCCTTTAAAATATTTTTGCTCCACTTTTTAGACACAAGATGTTCTGTTAAATGGACTGAAGTGCACAGCATTCAGAAACTAAACATCCAGATAATTCCATCAAGAATGGTTGGAGTACAAAACAGCTGAAGGGAGAAGGAATCGTGAACTTGCATTCATAATGTAGAATGCAAGTTCATGATTCTGGGCTGAGAATCATGCCCAATATTTCATTGATTTGATGAAAGAGTCATAAAATCAATAATAATTTGCTCCATAACTGCTGAGTATGCATGTCCTAAGATCCAAAAAAATAAATAAGCAGTTGCTATTTGAAATCTAGAGGATGATTCCTGCACCGCATGTAACATAACTGTCCTTGTCAAGTTCAAAGAATCTATAGTGGAAGATCACCCGGGAAGAAAATCAATTTTTGGCCATCATAGTTTACTTCTTATATCATCCAGTCGTCTACAGCTCTCTCACACATGCTCAATCTTAATTTCCTGCTGTCATTGTCTCGGCCTGTCTCATTATGTCACATTAGCTGGTCACATCCCCATACCCAGTAGCACAGCGACGCATCTTTATTGTTACTGATCATTATCATCTGCTACAATAAACTATCATCTTTATTTCATTAACTTCTCTCTCCAGATTGACCTATTATTAATTATCCAACTGGAAAGACACTCAGTGGAGAGCATACCTCTACCAAGACTGAATAATCCTTCACCCCTCAGTCTAGCCTGCCTATCCTACGACCCATTCTCCTCAATGATTCATTGGAAGAAGTTCAATGAATAATTATAATTAGGCAAAATGTTAAAGAAAATGCAAAAAAGAATCCTTATTTTCGCCTGTATCAGGACATGCTTTACAATTGAATGTCTTCTCTCCTGGTCCATGCCCAATCCTTAAGGTTTTGTGGAGATATATCAAGAAGTTCTTTGGTAATCTAAAAATCCAACAATCCCAACCAACCAACCGACCAACAAACTAACTAACCCAGGCCAACCTATTAGCAATCTAATTAACAAACCCAACCCAAACCAACCAACGGACCTACCAACAAACTAACAAACTCAACCCAACCAAACCAATCAACAAAATAATAAACCCAGCCCAAACCAAACAACCGACCAATCAACAAACTCTCGAACCCAACCCAACAAACTCAGAAACCCAACCATACCAACCCACAAAATAACAAACCCAACCCAAACCAGACAACCGGCCAACCAACGAACTAACAAACCCAACCCAACCAACCAACGGAATTCAAACCCAGCCCAACCCCACCAACTGACCAAACAAAAAAACCTGTTCTTATCTGGATATGTATTCAAAGATAATGTTTTCCTTCCTGGTCCATGCCCCAGGCTGTAGTTTTAGTTTTTGGTTAATCCAACAATCCAACACACCAACGAACCAACAATGTAACTCAACCTGCCCAATGCCTATGGGTGAAAATATGATCTCCTTGGAGGAGACGAACAATTTGGTCAACAAAAATTCTGGGAAAAAAACAACCTTGATGAGCCATGGCCAATGATGAGATTGACCAACAGACCAAAGGACACAGTTAATCAATGTACAATGATGTAGAAAGACAGACTCACAACAATTTAGAAGCTACAAAGATCTAATGTTGTTTCTTTATTGTTTTCCTGAAGGTCAGAGGTCACAGAGGCATGAACCCTAACCGACAGCATTTACATACCAAATTAAATAGTGTACACCTTTCCAATGTTTGGTATCTTTTTTACAACACATCCCCTCTATGGCCTGAAAGTGTTTTCTTCACTATAACGTACTGAATTGACCTACTGAACCCAAAACACACTTAGGTTTAGGTTTAGGGATCATGCCATCTAGATTCCATATGGTCTGATTGTCCCAATTAACCATTTAATCTGTTTAAGAGACCGACGCACAGTAGAAATATTGGTATGGAGGTATCCTGATGAGAGAAACAATATCGGATATACAGAGGCAAAAGGAAGCCTCACCATCCAACTGAATACAGGAAACCACAGAGGCTCAGATATACACCGATTAATGGAAAAAATAACAACAAAACAAACCGTCTAGTGTGCATTTTAGAAGGCAGGCTCTCGCAGCCTCTTGACATTTGAGAATCCAGCGAAGTACCCAGCCGGAGTTGTGAATTTTCTGCACTCCCCTCCATTGAACCATGTGTCACATAGCTGCAGGAGTTATGAGCCTATATTTACTCCGACTCTGCAGCCGTCTGCAGCCTCGCGGCGAGCAGCGAAGGGGTGTGGGTGTTTGTGGGGTTGGCCTGGGGGTCAAGATCTCTCCATAGGAACATGTACAAAAATAGTTTTCAGCGTTGTTTCTAATTACAAGTGATGAGTGCCCTGCCTCATTAATCCTTTCCTATCAGCACTGGGCAGGATGGCAGCACCAGAATAGCCCTGATCTTTGTGCTGCTGCACGCTGCTCTCCAGCGAGCCCTCTATGGACGTATTAGGCAAAGCAGGAGAGAAGGAGGACCTGCCTTTTCCAAACATTCACACACACACACACACACACACAGAGGAGATGGTGAGGATTGAGCTTGAGGACTGCTGCACTGGTTAGCATCAAAGTTACTCCCTTTGTCACAGGAGGATGCACTCAAACGTCATCCCACCACTAAATGTCACAATACTCCAGCCCTTTGTTACAACTTGTGCATAAAATATTGGTTCTCCCATGGGTTCGACTCCATCAGAGATGCTAGATCTCAAATGTTGAATGTACTTGAAGCAGCCTTGGCCTGGAGAAGAGGTCAGGGTGCCCAACTTTCCCGAGTGATTCAACCTTTATCAGCCAACACTCTCCACTCGATGGGCTGACAGTGGTGGCCAACTCATTGCCCCCTCTTCTTCTGGCTTCTAGTTAGAGTCCTGTGCCTGCTACCTGATGCAACATCAAGTCAATTCCCAAAGTGAATAAAATGGTAAACCCCGTTAAGATACGAGCTGCCACTTGTATGGTTTTTTAACCCTCAATGCTGGCTTTGATCTCCTTCTTTTTAAGTTGTTGTGCCTTCCTTTAATCTAAGTGCTGTCAACTGTAAATGTCCTAATCAATGTCTTCCTTATCCTTGGCTCTGACTTTGCACTCTTTGATATTCATTTGTTATGCTCTCCGTTAATCTCAGAGCCGTTTGAACCTGACCCTTTTGGGCGGTTTGGGAGGGCTTTCTGGGAGGGCACCGGAAGAGATTCACAAGGAGGTCCGCAGATGTTTGTTTTGGGTAGAAGCGGCAGCTGCAGGATATGTGCCCTCAACCAGATTTCCCCTGTGTCTTATTTATATCAAAAATATTACAACAAATAAACATGCCTGAGATTTATGTGTTAGAGATGAAAACCCAAATATATAAATAGAGGAAGCATTGTCAGTCAAACTGAGTTATAAGGTTTGTAGGAAAATAGCTCCTTCGGTATTTCTTACGTTTTGTAATGTAAGTTCCAGCTTTTTTGAATTTTTCATTTTGTTATGGGATGGAATAATGTTTGCGAGTAGTGTACTGTTTCTATCTGTGGCTTCCGATCTTAATATTGGATCCCAAAGAAGAAAAAATGTCATGGGATGAAATGATATTTTAGATCAGCAATTTCTCTTGATTACATGACTTTTATCAGGTTTTTTCCTCCTTTCACATTAAACAATCTGGATGAACAACAACCTTTAGCTGAGCTGCTCAAAGCGAATATCCATACTTGCCATAACTTATGATGAACATCTGAGAGTCAACATTTCTTCAATCCAAGCTTTTGGAACAAGGTATCTCGAATCTCAACACATCGTTTCTTTGTTGGTTGCCTCATGGGGATGCCAGGAACGGAACCTGGCGAGGAAATAGTCACACATTTTTTTTCTTACAACCCCACGATCCTTCCTTTACATGTTTTGGATCGTACAGATTAAAGGAAAGACACACGAGGTCTTGGCAATGATGTATACATCTTCTCTCATTATTTACAGTCTTGTTGCCACGCTAAGCCAAACAGCTGCATCACATTCACCTTCTAATATAACTGTCTGCAAGAAGGTAAACAAGACTTCTTCATCTTCCGGCTGTTCCCTTTCAGGGTTGCCGCAGCGGATCATCTTTTTCCTTCCACAGGCCGGTACCCTGCTGGCTAACAGTACCAGTGACAGTATTTGTTAACCTGAGTCCCGACTGATACGGTTAGGAATCAGGTTTGTGGTCTGCGTATTGATTTGGCACAGGTTTATGCCGGATACGCTTCCTTACGCCATCCTCCCCAGTTATCCGGGTTCAACCGGCACTAGAAGGACACTAGATTGTGACCTTTCAGATGCTAAGAAAGGTAAATGAGCAAATATCATAAAACGTTGCATCATTCAGACATAACAACAACACCCCAGACAGTAGAACTCAGAATGACACTGATTTTCTCACTACGGTGGCTCCTGTCAGAGGTGGGATATATTATAGCTATTATAGCTATAGCTAGTGAACATTTTGTCCTGAAGCTCCTGTACTGGAAGCTGGAGACAAAGGCAGATGTAAGGATCTCATGGACTTTCACAAGGACCGAATGGTGATGGTTAGATGACAGGGGCAGAGCATCTCCTGTCATGATACTTACTTGGCCAAATACCTTTTTACCTACTTACTCACCTTCAATGTCATAAATTATACATTCACACATACAGCTATCTTGGATGAGTTATAGGGCAGTCAGTGCAGTAACCGTTCAAGTGATTCGGAATAGTGGCTTTGGAGGGAGGACAGAAAAAGGAGGCAGCGGGATTCATTTGATTTGATTCTTTCTGGATCTGTCTGTCTCTTCCTCCTATCCTGCTAACCCTAACTTTAAAACTTATTAGAGGACTACTTTACTATAATGTCTTCTTACTGTTAATGAGTTTTGGCCTGAGATTATCTTCAGTCAGCTCCATTTGTTGAGTAGGAGTCAGAGGTGGGGGACGGAGAAACAAGCAGAGCATTGAGGGACGGAGTGAGGACACAAAGATAGACAGAGAGAGTAGAGGAGGTCATGGCAAATTTATAGTGCAGAGGAGATAACAGGAAGTCTCCTTACATGACGCAGGTGCCATGTGAATGTCTCTACATGGAGGCAAGTATAATAATGCCACCTGCAAAGGGGGGACACAAAAGTAGTAACATTTTCAAATAAAATGACATTGTCGACCGTATGAAGTGGCAGTATCGAAAAAAAACCCGGAGCTGCTGAGTCCACAAGCTTGCAGAGTGAGTGTACTGTAGCAACAGTTTGTTATCGCTTGTGGCACATGCTGGACTTTTGAAGTGTAATGTCTTGTTATGTGTTAGCAACACATTGACCACAGTGCAAGACACAGGCCAGGACCACACCATACGTCATACAGCACAGTTCAAGCCAGGGGAGAGAGGCGGCTGTCGTCATGGTAGATAAAATGGCACAAAGCCTCCATCTATTTTATGGCACAATTTATAAATCCCCTCTAAGCCCTTCCAGTGGAAAAACGTGAGAAAATGCTTTCTACAGCGTCCTTCCATGTGAATAAAGGTGGAAAAAGTAACATATAAAGTGCCCTTCCTGTGGAAAATAATAATAAAATAAATAATTTATTTGTCACAAGCAGCCATTACAAAGTAGAGAAATTCTTTGTCTGCGTTTGACCAATCCCAGAGGGAGCAGTGGGCAGCCCCCTAGAGGTGCCCAGGTTACTAGGGCCTCAGGGTCCTGCTCAAGGACCCCATGACATGTAGACCTCGGTGGGACTCGAAACATCCACCTTGCGATCTTCTGATTGGGAGACGGCCGATCTACCCACTGAGCTACAGCCACCCGCAGAATAAAGATAATAAAGTGACATCTAAGCTGCCCTTCCTGTGCAATTAAGGTAATTAAGTGGAATCTAATGTGCCGATCCTGTGCAATAAAGGTAATAAAGTGACATCTAAGCTGCCCTTCCGTGCAATAAAGGTCCCAAAGAGACATTTAAGGTGACCCTCCAGGGCAATAAACATGACCTAGTGCCCTCTAAGGGACCCCCTCCAATGGAATGATGGGCACGAAGCACCAGCCAGGGTGCCCTTCCAGGGGAATGACAGGGACAAAATGCCATCTAGGGTGTACTTCAATTGGAAGTTAACTGATCGAAGTCCTCTTTTGTGCCCTTCCATTTGACAACACACAATGTAATGCCTTCTAGGATGACATTCCATGGGGATAAAGGTGGAAAGGTGCCCTGTAAGGGAATACTACCAGTTGGAAAAAGTCACGAATTCCCTCTTCGGTGCCATTCCAGTGGATAAAAATGAAATAAAGTGCCAACTACGACGCTCTTGCAGTGAAATAAAGGTGACAAAGAGCTATGAAAGGTTCCAATACAGCAGAGACGACATGGTAGAGGTGTCTTATGTGACCTTGTAGTGGAAAGAATTAGCACGAATGGGAGTGCTCAAAAATGAAGAAAACAATCGTTAAGATGCCTTTCAGGTGGGGAAACGTGGCACAGTACAGTATAAGATACCCTGGAAGCTGGAAAATGGGTTGACCACCAGTTCCCTATAAGTTACAAGTACATTTGTCCTCTGGTCAGAGTTGAGACTCTGAATTTAAGATATTATATTTAAATGGGCATAATAAGCCTATTATTGTTCATTATTTTCATCAGATAGAGCAGACTCAAGAAACATGAGAAATTGATAATAATAAGTAGATATTAATCTAGAAAGTGCTCTCAGATCTCCATAGAGGATAGGAAGCCAGTGATCTATACAAAACCTGTTAGGTTCGAGCAAGGACCTGAGAGCAAGGACCTGAGAGCAGACAAGAGTGAACTCCTTTAATTAAATGTGAAGTTTGTCCACTGTATTTTTTTTTAAGAAAAGAAAAGAAAAAAAGAAAATGCCCCTGGTGAGTGACTAATGGAATAAAATACAATACATACCAGATAAATCTCCTAAATCGATTAGTATGCACCAAATCTGGACTAAATCAGGCCGATGTTTAAAAAAGTTTTGTCTCAAGTTGATTCATATGCACCAAATTAAATCAGACCAATGGTGGAGAAATGACGGCCCGAAAAAACTTAAGGAGATAAAGCTTCCTAGTGTCAGTAATATACAACCGACATTCGCCCAAACTAATTCTCTTCTTCCTCACACTTAAGTCTATATGGGTTTAAAATTTGTAAACGATCCATGAAATACAGTCATGCCTCCGTTTACCTGTGCCTTACTTTAAGAGTATTTTAATTTACGAGCAAAGATTCTTCAAAAAATTTGCCTTGCTTTACGAGCGGTGATTTAATTCACAAGCGCTTTTTTTTGGCTCCGATCACGGGTTTTTCCCGACACGAGCAAGAACCTGTATCTGGTAAGAAACTTGTTTGGTATACGAGTGGTCTGCCTTGGTTTACGAGCATCCTGTTTGAGCAAGTCGAAGACGCGAGCTTGGGCTTCCTTTGTTCGCCCAAAGACTAGAGCGTAGCGTCATAAACTCGCACAGGTAGTATCTACACGAGGACACAGGAGTTTCAGCGGTGGCAGCGATGAGGATTCTGTAATATCCCCGACTTTTTGGGAAATTTATAACTTTAAACTTAACAAGGGGCTGTAACTGTTACACAACTGTTAACACAACTTCCTGTGAATTGATTCCCCGCTGCTTACAGTTGTTGCCTCTTTATTTGTTTTTTGCATCTGCTCCTCAGACAGGTCCACCTCTGTCACGGTGAGAAGCTGCAGCAAGAACTCCTAGAGGGAGAAACTCCTCCTCAACCTGAACATCAATTTATAATTAGGATTACGTACCTTTTCAGTCTAGGTGTCTCCTCACAGTCATGTCATTTCTCTAATTTGCCTGGTGATTCATATACAGTTAGTGGCATAAGCGTTCATGGACACTTGAGACGGCACCTCCTAACTGGGAAACAAACTTTGAGTTGAATCACAGCTTACCCAAGAGAATAGCTGTATCATAAAGTCAGTAGGAGTAAAATCCATCCACACCCCAAATACGGTCACACATGACTAATATAAGGACTCTCATCATGACCGCCAGCTCATGAAGGGAGATATTCCTGTCAGCCTACCGACCTAATGGGTTTCTGTCACACCTTTTTTTTATTTTTTATTATACTGTAGCCTGCATGTTAAGACCATTTTTATGGCAGACATTATGACTTGTCATCCTAGAAAAGGCACGGGTGGAATTAATAATATCAGAATTAGAATATTGCTCAAATCTATAACGTGTCCCAGTGAGTCATTCCAGACTACCAGCTGCAGTGATTATTACAGTAATGACTTTGATGAGCATGTGTTGTTCCTGGTGTCATCATCACCAGACCTAGTTTCAGCACAGCTTCTATACTCTAAACTTGGATATGATACACTGAAAATAATATGGCTATGAAATCGACGATAAAATTGTTTAATTTAGTTGATTTGCCCAGGTTTCCCTTAAGGAGATGTATTCCCCAAGTGACTTCCTGGTCAAATAAAGCCACATAAATAAATAATAATAAAAGAAATACGTAATAGGTTTGCTGAAAAACAGAAATAATAAAAATTAAATAGTTAACGTAGATGAGATTATATTTAAATTCATCTATTTTAATAACTCCATTTACATAAATTCAATTTAAGATGTAACATTTAGTGCAAGTACCTCATGTATAGTCAAAGGGAATTAATTCAATTATTTGTGTGTGATTTATTTATACATGAGACAGAACAAAAATAATACATTTTCATTATCTTTTTATTTATAATATTCAATAATATGTAAGCACAGTGTATTAATGTAGAAGTTAACCACAACTCAATATGAAATTACTGAAATAACAAATAAGGCCTAGGGTTATGATTGCATAAATTGAATAATCAGACATAAAAAATACTTTATTTATCTTAACTTTGACGGCACATGGTAAATCATCTGTCGAAATTCCAATAAAAAAACTGTCAAATGGCAACAGTAAAGACTGGGAAATCCAAACAGACCATCACCACAGTAGAGATCTTTAAATTATCTTTAATAAAGAGACAGTAAATTCTTTATTATTATTTATGGAAAGAACAGGCTTTTACAAAGTTTTTGTAATTAATAAATGGAAAAAAAACATCATACCATAGGTTAAGTTTTTATTTGTTACATTCTCGAAACAATATTGATTTTTAGGTTAAAAAAAAGTCTGAATTTTAGATTATAAGATTTGTCCTGGTTTAACATGGTTGAACAGGTCACCTTACCTCCTGGAGGTAATTGAACCTTGACCTGCTTCCCCTACTGGATTTACACCCTGCAAACACCGGCTCCAAAAGGACTATATGGCAAACTTCTTTTGGGCACCTTCTTATAATCTGTCCAGCTGATCATTCATTTTATTCTGAATAGAATAGACCCGTGATGTCGTCCCCGACAGACGTTGTTGACGGGGACAGAGTTTTTAAGCTAAAAGCTCCAAATAGAGTCAAATATAAAAAACTTACCCTTTTCCCAAAATCAATCCAGTTCTTCCTAGCACTAAGGTGTAGATGCATATAAAAAAAAACAGAATAAAAAAAAGGACAATAATCTATAACAATTTTTGGGTTATTTCTGGAAAACAGTGTTTTACAAAGGGAAGCTCCCTCTAGTGAATCTAGAGTAAAATATGATATTTACACGATAGATCTCCTTGACTCGATTCATATCCACCATATTTAGTCTAAATGGGGCCGACGGTTGACAAATTATGGCCAAAAAAACTTTAAGAGAAAAAGCAACTCCTGGTGTCAAAACTATACAACTGACCCTTCCCAAAATCAATCCAGGTCTTCCTCGCACTAAGGTCTATTTATGCATTAAAAAAAAAAAATAAAAATACATTTTTATATATTGTTGTTGTTGATATTGCTATTATTGTAAATAGTTCTGCATATCACTGCAATATTCCCAGTGAATGTTGCCATATTTATGTATGTTTATTGAACTCTGTGCTTTCTACATCACAGATAAGATGTGATTTTTTGCAGATATGCAGCCACTCCCTATTTAAGTTGGCTACTCATTTTCAAAAACCATTTGACTGATTGTAATTATTCTGTCATTTTCTGTACATTATATATTTCACTTAAACTCACTCTGCATGGACATATCCGTTTTTATGGTAATTACAATAATGCACATGGTGACCATATATTTTAAAATATCAATTCTGGCAACATGTTAGAGTTACAGCGAATAATTACAGTGAGTTACGGTGAATAATAATCAAATATAAAACATCACATACCTTGAATTGATTTAATAACATTTGGGGAGAATTGTATGTGGTGAAAACACAAAATGTCTATATTTTGTTAAATTGTTTTTTTTTTATTTTTTTTATTGCATGTGATTAATTTTTTCTCACATCAAGTAATTTAAGCAAACCCGTTATCATTTAACTCATTAAAAAAACAAAAAAACTTCTGAATTCTCTTTCACCTTAGAGAGGTCTAAATGCTGCTGTGAATAAAAAAGTGTTGAGAAAATCCTGAACACTTTGCATTAAAATAGTAGAAAATATCGCAATCTGCCTCTGACATGTGACAAAGCCCTAAGATTCAATGCTTGAATGATTTATGAAATATTGATACTGCATGTCCAGCATCATCGCCGCTGTGCTAAAGAACAGTGTGTCCCAAAATGCCAAGACAGTGAACCGGGTGAGGTGGGCAGCTGAGCTGTCTCTTATCTCCGCTCAGCTACTAGTCTCTGTCTCCTGCTCCTGAAAAATTACTTTGATTGCTCGTCTTGCTCTGCTATATCCCCACCATGAGAACACGAAGAACGGCGGTCACGCCAGCCTGAGGGGAAATCGTTGGAGGCTTTCGAGTCGTGTCATTTCTCGAGATGACTAATAGGAAAATCAGATAAGATTACAAACGGAAACCAGATACTTTTATTTTAAGAAATAATGACACACGCAAACATGTATCAACCAACCACCGACTTCCTGACCTATATTTGTGCTTTGGCAAGATTGAAATCAAGCAGCTACCTCTATTACTATTTAATGTCTTTGTTACTAAGCCTCTGGCTGAGATTTCTGCTCAAACATGCCCGAATCAAACGGAGTAAAGGTATATGTGAACAATCTAAAAATAACAACGTTAGACGTAGAGAGATAAGATGTGTATGGTTGGAATCTTTAATGTTTCAGCTTTCATTGTTTCAATTTGGTAAAAACTTTAATCATGATTTATTAGCTATTAGTTTCATGCCATTAAATGGAGATGCCACATGTAATTGTTGCTAAACGTTTAACCAGCCTTTACTAAGTACTTGTTTTTGTGTGTACATTTATGCAGACATTAATAGAGAGTATGGTCACATGAACAAGTACTTTTTTATTTGCTCACAGTTTCCTCAATCCTTCTTGCACCGTTCCCTCAACCTGCCCCATCTCCGCCCAATAACCCCACCCTGTCATTCACAATATCCACAACATATAATGGGATTTATCAAAAAATCAGTCAGGCACAATACCGTTGTGTAATCAGGCCACATTTAGTGCTCTTACAACTTTATTATTCTCACCTTTTACACATGTTAAATCTCATAACCTGCTTCATTATCTGGTGAAAGCGTTGATATCAGTTGTGCACATTCAGTCGGTCACATCCATCCATATACTGTGACACCCAGTCATGGTTAGCTTATCATCATCATCTGCTGTCATTTTGAACACGATTGTCAGTCCATTCATCTAGTTCAGTCCCATCATTCATTCTTCATTCAGTCTCAGCAGAGTCATCAGCCGCCCCCGCCACCATCCAGCCTCCAAGGGAGGGATGTACCTTTCAGTGGCTCAGGTCAGAGACCCTTCGATCACAATCCCCCCGAAGGGTGCCAAAGACTTTCTAAGGGGCTATTAATCACACATCATCTGTTGTTATACACAATCATCTTTTCATCTTCATCATCTTGATAAAAATATTCATAGTGAGACAGAAAAATAATTTAAAAAAACAGTGAAAGCATGCATTATGGGACAAAAAAGGAACACCGACTTCCTGCTAAACTACAAAGTTTTGATAATTCTCGCATCACCTCTGTGGCATTTGTTGAAAGATGTGCTGGTTGCCGCAGGAACCAGAAGTGCCCGGGCTACACAGGCTAAATATTTCCACATTTTCATTAATCTTTGGAAATTTCTCCAAGGTTATGTCTCTATTATATGCTAACAACACAAACAACTAAAACCAGATAATCAACATTTTTATCCGATTTCGTTCATGGTGAAGTGCCGCTGCTGATTTCCCTTCTTCGAGGTTTGTATCATCTTAAGTCGCCCCCGGATATTTTCTATTTGCCCCTGCTTATCTTAAACAAACCCAGTGGAAGTTTGACTTTATGGTGCTGCTGCTCCACCAGAGAGAGAGAAAAGAACATTCCCCCGGTCCCCCCTCTTCCTCCTCATCTTTCCATCTACATTTTACTCCCCGGGAAAACCCCCGCCACAATCTTCTACCCAGCTATTACATGTCACTCTGGGGGGCCTTGCAAACCCAAACAATAATTTAGATCTCATTTTGCTGGAGCACTCTTCAGCTAAGTGCTCGCACAAGTAGTCACAGCCACACACAGGTATATGATGTTGACTTTTACCCAAAGATACTCAAGTATTAGTTATAGTGAAATAGTTTGAGGCTTCCTAAAAACTTTTGACACACATTTAGGAAAACAAACATGTTATTTTTGCTCGTGAGTTGTCTAAACAGACGTATCACATTTTCCCTGGTCTAATCTCTTATGTTCTCTACAGTGAGGAAATGTCAACTCTGTGCTGATTAATGGTTCATTCTTCAGTCTAATGGAGACAAGCAGTTATGTAGGAAACTATTCTCTCACTTTAACTCACTCTGCAATCATGATTTTCCATCTTCGTCTCTAATAGTGTAACAATTGAAGAAAAATGTTTTTTTTTTTCCGACACAGGGTTGATAACAAGCGAATAGAAAAGTGTTCTGAAAACATGAAGAAAGAGCTTAAATGTGTTTGTTGATAGTTTGTTTAGTTTTTGTATAGACAGTGTCGTGAAAGAGTGTCAGAAGCCGTCCCGGTGAATTCCACTTTTGTGTGCATTTTATAATAATCTGGGTTGGATCATCTAAAAAAACTGGTTGAAATATAAGTTTGATTTAAAAACAAATAAAACCTGAGTAAATACAAAATACAATGGGGATTGTATTTATTGTACTATACAAGATGTAATGTAATACTAGACCCACCCAGACCTGATCACCACCAGCCCCTGTTCAGTGACATCACCACTTCAATAGAATAGACCACCGTAAGAACAGTTTTGGTAAATGGACTGAACTTATGTAGGGCTTTTTTAGTCTGCTCGACCACTGAAAGCACTTTACATTGTGAGCCATCATTCACCCATTCATACAAACATTCATACAGTGGTGATAGAGGTTGCCATAGAAGGAGCGGTTACCATCATTCAATCACCATTGGAACAGCCATTGGGAGCAACTTGGGGTTCAGTATCTTGCTCCAGGACACTTTGACATGTGGACTAGAGTGGCTGGGGATTGAACCCATGACCTTTAGATCAGTGGACACCAGCTCTACCATACGAGCCACCATCACCCAAAAGTATTTAAGCAGAAAGCTGGCTTATAGGTTTCACCAGAAGCACACTATGCCAATATCAAAAGAAATTCCATAAGATAATTGAAATCCATCAGTCTTCCGTCAGGGTTCCAAAGCTGTTTCTAAAACTCTGGGAATCCAAAGATCCACACTGAAACGCATTATCTACAAATGGAGAAGATTTGGAACAACATTGAACCATCTTAGAAGTAGACGACCAAAACTCCTCCATGATCATAGAGTGGGTTGATGAGTGGCAGCGTTACTGTTTGAAGACAGGAGTTCCTTTACAACTTTAGTGCAAACAAAACGCGGCATTTTGACCAAAAGAACATTATACGGTCGAGCATGGAGGTGGCAGTGGAAGGTTGCTTCTTCTGGACTGGATGACTCGCCATTATTGAGGGAAACAATAACTCTGCAATCGATCAGTAAATTCTGAAGGTCAGCTCATCGGTCTGTGAGTTGAAGCTCAAGCACAACCGGGTCAGGCACCGAGACAATGATCCCAAGTGAAAGAACGTTTCAAAACATAAATGTGATACATAAACGGTGACGCATGACCCAAGGAAAAACTGGCCTGACCAAAGCATTGGCCTGTTCATTTAGCACAGCCTACTGGTGTTTAAAATCTGTACATAGGTGCACCTCACAAAATATGTATGCCTCTTTTTATGGTCTCTGCTTTGGGAATGTAAAGTTTTGAAGGAGCGATCCGCTGTTCGGAGAGACACTGAAGACAGTAACATCAACAATCCGAGTATTAATAGCGTCTGACCTTTCAGTCGGGCATGTACAGTACATGTACACAGGGTACGTGTACATGAGCCCACACATGCTATAACCAATAACTACTGGCACTAAGTCAGCTTGTCACTAGCTGTTCTGTGAGCAGACAATGTGCTGCAGGGCAAAGTTGAGCTCTCATCAGTATCCTTGACTTTCTCAGCTACAGACGGTTTCATATGCAGTGAGTGTAACTCAATACGTCCATCAATTACCTCTGTTTCCTTGGCGCCCTCACAAACAACAGCTGCAGAGTTTAATAAATTAGCCATGCAACTCAATCACAGGGGCTAGAATATCATGAAGCCCAAAAATCAGCAGCATGATGACTCCTCATGGCTCCCTCGGTCTGACACAAAGACATTTGGAAACAAGCGCTGATGGAAAATATATCCATATTGTTGAACCTGTTGACAGCTGTGGTTCTGGTTCAGATTCTGGTCTGCTGTGAGACTGGAGAATGGAGAACAAAAGCAGTTTGGTGGAGGATTGATAGATGATTGACGGAGGATTAAAGGGAGGGACAGAGGCTGTTTGTTGAACCAAATATACTTTTTGTCACAAGAATCAATTCCTAAGTGTTTTATTTCAAATCCAAATAGAAAAGTCAGGTGAGAATCTTCAGCTCTTCTTCCAGACCTACCTACATTGTTTTACATGTTTGTATATTATATCCGCCAAAAGTCGGGTATATTATGGAATCGTCACAGAGGCAGATCCTTTGTGTTAACGCGAAGACTCAAAAACTACTCTATGGATCATTTTCAAATATTACATTTATTACCAGATAGACTTTAGTGTGAGGAAGAACTGAATTGATTTAGCAAAAAAGGTCAGTTTTATATTTCCAACACTTCATATCTCCAAACGTTGTTGGCTATAATTTTACTATCATTGATCAAATTTATTCAAAATTTGGTGCAAATGAATCCACTCCAGGAGCTCTATCTTGTTTATTTCATATATTAATATGAAAAGTAATAGTAATAGTTAATCTGTTACTCACTAGGGGGACTTTTTTTTACGAAGAATACTGTGGACATAACTTCACATTTAATTTGAGGTGCTTTAGCACTCAAAAAACAAATAAAACACAAAACAAAATAAAATTCCTTTGGGATCCATGAAGAATTCACTAAGAATTCACCGTCTTTTTACATAATTATAATAATGGGGATACAAATAAACAATAAAAGATGGGCAGTTGGGACAATAAAAGATGAAAAAGAAATCCAAGATAACAGAAACAAGAAGGTAAAAGAATAAAATAGAAAAAAATGAGATACAACTCATACTGAGTAAAACATATTATACATTATATTATTATAGTTATATAGTTAAATAGATTAGAGTTAAGAGTAATAAATAAAATCAAGTTAAAAGTAATAATGAGGCCGAGTAAATAATAGTGAAGAATAAATAACCATAAATAAATAGGTATACATACTAAAACCTTGAAATTAAGGATACATATAGGACGGATTGAATCGATGGGTTTAAAGTTGAGATTTTAGGTTCAAACTTTAAATGTCCTGCTCAACTGGTTGGTTGAGCACATTTTGAGTCACTATTTATGATTCAAATGTGTGCCACATGACTGAAGCTGTTTATAATGTGACCCAGTTTCACAATGTATCTATACGCTGAAAAGTGTAAGGGGCCAAGGATGAAGCTCTGGGGGAGACCGTAGGCTGAAGGACCGTTGAAGACGAGGCATTAACCATTGCTATCGGGAAAGTACGTTTCATTTAGAGGGAGTTTTTTTTTGGCATGTTAAAGCATGTGAGGACTAACTAAACAGAGTTATGTAAAATGAGTCAACCAAAAAAAGTCTAATAACGGTCAAATAGTTTCCAAAAAAACGTCATCTGCTGAAAAAAGCTTTACCAAATCAGTTAGGAGTTAGGAGAAAAAGAAGTAACTTTTATGGTAAATTTAATCCCTTGGGTATTAGATTTTTGAATTATTTAAAGTATGCAAATAAATAATTTCCCCATCGTTTTCTTTCTGTTTGTGAGGACATTAAAAGGTTAAGAAAAATACTCAAGTTATTTTCATCCCATCGTCAACCATGACCAAAGTTTTGGTGATTTGTATTTGTGAGGGAAACTTGTCAGTAGGTCAAAAGTCACTGCATTTGTGTTCACAACATTATCCAGAGACGCACGCATGCAGCCACGATAAGCTTTTCCTCCGCTTTCACATATTCACGTCCTGCAAACATCGGAACATGTGACCTCGGAGAATCGGCTTCATGTCATAGCGTCACAAGTTGAGCATTTTCATTCACATAAAATGAACAACCACAAAAACAAAATTATTCTATTAAATAGATGTACTAAGATAACAACAATGGTTCAAGAATAAAATATCACAAGGAATAATTAGTTTCGTCTAACTTACAGGTGTGAAGAAGCCAGAATCATGAGAAAGGTACATCACATGCCAAAATAAACTACTAGTCTCCTTAAATATTCATCTTACAATAAAGGTCATAATAGTACGCAATAGTTTCCTCTTTCTCCCTTACGCGTTCTGTGTCTTGACTTTTACGGAGGCAGATTTTTTCGATTAACACAAAAGAATAATTCAACAATTTCTCTTTGGAATATTGTAATTGCTTTCTGGGGGTCCGAAGTTAGCTAATAGTTTGCTAATCGGTGGGGCCAGTTCAAGTAATTAAACCAGAGAGGTAGCATCAGGTAATCACTAATTGGCTCTCTGCTAACTTGCTAACTAGCCACATGTCGCTGCTAGCTCCCTTCATCCGCTCCTGAGGATTTTCATGAAATCAAACTAGCCTTAGCCCGTTACCCGGACTGGGCAAACAAGAACGCATAAATGTTTTTGTTGTTGTAAATAAGTCGTGATTTCTAGGGGACGGGGTTGTAACCGGAACCTGGAAACTCAGTCCTGGAATAGAAGTGAGCGCGGCTCTTCTTTTAGATTGAATTTGTGTCACTGCTTCAACACGCACGTGTTGGCTCAGGCCTTTATTTACTTTATTTATCCGTATGGAAAAAGGATAAAAATAAAAATCCAGATGGTCGTCTAGGAGATGACAGAAGCTCAGATGGGCTCAGGCGCTCCTTAACAGTCAGACATGTTGTGAAATAAAGTCAGACGGGGAAACCAGCTGGGGGTAAAAGTTAAAAGACTAAGAGTGAAAGTATTACTGTTCTCGTTTCAGTGTGTGTGGTAGATAAAGGAGGTGGTTAAAACAGGGTTAAGATAAGAGGGCAGGAGTCTGAGGGTGTTAAGAGGCACTCGTTTAGAAAATGAGATGCACCCTTAATCACTAAACTCATTTGTGTGAGGGATGGATCCAGGATTTGTCTAAGTTAGTGGCCATAAAGGCGGTAAATTTACTATTATAATTTAACACCTAGCACCTGCATGTGTCCAACGTCTTTGCACATTCCCTTTTACATTAAGACACATTAATAATAATAATAATAATAATAATAATAATACATTGTATTTATAGAGCGATTTTCATAAATTTTTAAGGTCGCTTTACAGGTAGAAAAGAAACAAGTGTAATCAGAATCATATAACAAAACATAAACAGCTCAAATAAAAATAACTACAGCAATAAAAATCACACATTGATTACAATCCTTCATTCCTTGTTGGATCTATAGTTTTGAGCAAAGACACATATAATTGTCAGCTTAAATCAACTTGCCTCTTTGTGCGGAGTTTGTCGTTTTCTGCAGCGTAAGCACGATATACTGTAGGTGAATTGGAGACTCTAAATTGGGCGTGGGTGTGAATGGTTGTCTGCCTCTAAGTGTTGGCTCTGTGATGAATTGGTGACTGGTCCAGGGTGTGGCTCACCTCTCATTCAGTGTCGACTGGGATAGGCTCCATCCCTCACATGAACCTGAACAGGATAAGTAGTCACAGGAAGTGGATGGATGCCATGGCATTATTAATTCCACCAATGAGGCTTCAAGAGGAGGTTGACACGTATAACAAAGTGCTGTATCAGTGTAGATATCAGTGATTGCTCAAAGGTAAGTAGTCGTAATGGTCGGACAAAATGTTAACGTGTGCCGAAATAAAAAGGATAATTGCTCAGATTCTCGGAAAATCAGTCCTTGAAGGCATGAATGGGTTTTCACAGAGTTATAAACATGGAAAGCGAATAGTTTAATTGTGTGGAAAAAGAGAAAAAAGTGTTATTTTCTCACTTGACCCATTCGGTGTCATGTGGGCGTGAATGTCAGATCATCAGTTTCTTAGAGTCAAAGAAAATGTGAGTGTTCCCACCCACAGTTGAGTGATTTTTTTTTGAAGAGGAGGGGGAATGAGAAAAGGCAAGAAGCCAACAACGTTCCATCTGCACCCACATCTGCTGCCGCTGTAGACTGAAATCATCAAAATGGGTGACAAATAAACACAAGGCAAACATTCCCCAAACAGGTGGACGCTGTAGTTTTAGTCAAAGAGGCGTAAAGTCTGGATCTGTATTCAATTTCATCCATGAATTCGGTGCGTTAGCGAGCATCTACTGCAGCCAGATGTTGTGAGCCTGCATTCATAGTAATGAGGAGACATGTCACCCAATCTCCAGCTGGGTGGCTCAACAGAAGAGCTCTTTGACCCAGGAGAACAGACTCAATCAGGCTTTGGCTGAAAAGACAAATCTTGTAATAAAATCATGGTTGGTTTTGGTCCCTTCATAGGTTTTGTTGGTGATAACAGAAATACAGATTATCATCAGACACACTGCTGCAGGGAGGGAGGGGGGGGAACGCTCACTGACTGAAACTGATTTATGTGGTAAAAAGAAGAAAGATGTTCTCTGAGGGCTAGGAATCAAACCTCACAAAGCCTACTTGATCTGATGTATCAACTGTTTTGCTTAAGGGTTAGAATTCTTTCCACTCATCTGTATAAAAACAGCAGCATAATTTCCCACCATTTGATGTTTGACTGGTGCGAGTTAATGATGTCATCTGGTTGCTCTTATTCTGCTCTGACCCCAGTCAAAGTTAAATTAGCCTTTAGCCCCACCAACTGTTCATCTCTTGGGCTTCTTAAGTAGAGGAACATCACGGATCATTTAGTGGCAAAGCCAACCCCACAGCATCACTCTGGGTATCTGAGGGTCTCAAGCCAAAAGTAAAAGTAACAGTAACATGGAGGCGGCTGAATAACGACCTGGTTCTATTACTGGTTCCATTTATGAACATTTTGTGTATTGTTGACATGTGTGTACAAATCAAACGTCATTACCAATAAAGGGATGGATAAATAAGATAAGCAGCAGCCCCTTGGAGGAGTGGTCAGCACTGTTGCTTCAACCCAACTTTATTTACAAGCACAATTAAAAACAACAGAGGTGACCAAATTCTTGAAAAGTCAAAAAACAGAATTGCTGCACATGTGTGGGCCCCCTTTCCAGGAGGAGATATGGGGCACAGCAAGCATCCTAGGAAGCAGCGAGGTCTGGGCAGGGGTACGCTGTAAAGCCACAGAGGACATATCCCCACTGGGAGTCAACTAGGATCAGGGAGAGGTTCTGCAAGGGCATCCTCGTGTACTGTGTGGCCCTCCCTCGCACACTGAGTTGAATACCTGGAACCCACCAGTTTACCTCTTAACAGTTTAATGTTTCCTCCTCTTGAGAGTGAGGTTTCACACTTGTTTACCTCGTATGATCCTCCATTGGTCAAAGGTTTACTCGTTCATTTATTCATTATCCTGAACTGCTTTTCGGGGTCAGCCTCACAGGTGCTGGAGCCTGTCCCAGCTGACATTGGGCGAGGGGCAGGGTAAAACCTGGACGAATTACCAGTTCATTATAGGGCCGAGACGTAAGCCACCTTAAAAACTGCAGGAAAAATGTGGCACAGGTCTCATTTGTTGCTCATGTGTGTTTTTTTTCATGGCAGTGTGACCACCATGAACCCCATGGAACTGGATCTATTCTAGCTCCGATCTGGGTCACTTCCATATGTGTTCCTAAATCAGACTCAGGTAAACATCACTATATTGTTTATAGTGATGTTATAGTGATGTGTTTATATCGAACGCTTCACTAAAGTTAGTGAAGCGTTCAAACTAACTTTAGTTTTTCCATCTTGACAGCGTGGTGCGTGTGACATCTTTGTTAATCTTGGCGTATGCGGGTCAGCTGCAAAGAGAAACAATCTGATCCAAAAACCACCTATGCTGCATGTTTTTGGACTGTGGCAGGAAGCTGGTTTACCTGGGCAGAACTCACACAGACACAGGGACAGAGCTTCACACAGACAGGTGTGGACAACCAACTCAAAAAACAAAGTAGTTATCGAAAAAACTAATTACGCATCATCTTCTATTTCTTTCTTATTTTTTCAGGGCAAAGCGTTTCTTCATCTTTCTGCCACTTAAAACCTAAAAACTGGAAATCCTTCTCCAGAGCCCATTTTTTCATTCTAGGCTGCTGTAGAAAGAAGGCAGCACAACATGTACATGAGTTTTTTTATAGGCTAATGTTACATTTTTTTTCTTATCTTCAGCTGATTCGTCTCTAAAAAAAAATCTATTATTCATTTAAAGAATAGCCCTAAATTTTACCAAATCCCTGCACAAATAACAATGGTATTTGTCAGTTCTAAAGCAAAATGGTGGTAGTCAAAACAATTAATAGCACAAATCTAAGACCATAAATGGACGAAGGACTCCACCCGGTTTTTGGAACTGTGTCAGAATACTACACCTGCTGGTCCACACGGACATTTAGTTATTTATGAAGATTTTGAGGAGAGGCTAAATGTGAGAGAACAAAAAAAAAGGCCCCTTCTTCTTAATAAAGTGTGTTTTTTTAGTTTTATACTAGGATTATAATTCTACCATAAAGGCTTAAGGAAAAAGGAGATGATTACATCCTTAATCACGTTGACGGCCCTACAGCTGGGAGAGCCTTTGTGTGTTTTACTCTCATTGATGTATTTTGGCTTGCTCTGTAATATTGTCACCACACTCAGATTAAGCGAACAGACCAAAACATTTCCTGTTCAAGGACACCATGATCACAGACAGACTCAATTTCACCTCACCTTGACCCCGCCAGCAGGAACTCACGCCGTGTAACAGCAGAGTGGAGGACAAACATCACCTACCAGCACATTCCACTCTACATACTTGAAATACAGACATTTATATATAATTTGTCTTTTGATAACCATCCATTGCCATTACTGCTAACCCCTCCGTGATAATCACCCGTGGATGTGGCAGCAAGTCGGCGAGAACTAATCTAATCTGGCGTCTACGCCAAGAGTGAATTTGGGCGTGCTCTGTTCCTCTGGTTTCTCATTTTTTTTTCAGAATGGAAACATCAGAGGAGCTGATTCAGGACTTTTATAAATAGCCCAGACTGTGATAACATAATATGTAGAGCTTCTCAGTGGGGCTGCTGAAGCCCCCTGCAGCCAGGCTCAAACGTTTGATGAGTGAATGCTGCTATCTGCTGGACAGATAAAGCACCTGTTCACCAGTTTTTCTGCACAATAGATGGAGATTTGACTCATGGAGCGACTGATCTTGATCTCAGGCACAGGGGGAGACTAGGATCGCCATGGGCCACACTGTGTCTCTCAGCTCGGTCTGCTCTAATGTAATATAGTGGAGTTACCAACAGGGGCTCGGATGACTGACTCCTTCAAACACACAAAGTTCAGCCGTTTGGATCCAAACTGGTGTTTGGGACCGTCTCACAGCTCCAGTTCTAGTCACTCTCCCATGTTTTGGATCCTATGTCACCTCAAGTGGTAAAGAGAAACAACTTCTTGATTTCCAGTAGTTATATTCTAATTTTAAACTTCTATGACCACAATGCTCACGTTGTGTGATTACATTTTCAATCATGTCCGTTTGTTATTTGTTTGTTTGTCAGCAAGATTACACCGAAACTACCGAATGAATCCCTCCGAAACTCAGGGGGCAGTTGGGTCTTGAGCTGGAATAGACCTTGGCAAAGATGTGGATATCGGATCCAAGGTTGTTGTTTTTTATTTTAAACTTGTTTGAGCATGGTAAGAGTTGGTCTCTTTAGAAAAAACATTTTCTTGAATTTCTCAGGAAATAATATATAGAATGTGACAAAAACAAAAAAGGTCCGGCATATTTAGGAGGTTGGTAGCATAGAGTGTTTAATTCCAGCAGATATAAACGTTGCTATTACAAATACACAGACCTTCGATCATGATAAGTTGGCCTTGGTGGAGGTTTACACTCTACTGAGTTGCATTCTAGTTTTAAAACTAGGCCTATGCTGTCGTCCCCGTCAAACAGTTAGGAGGTTATGAAGTTAGCTAGTTATGGCCAAAACACTGTATTTTTTGTTGAAAAAAAATAAAATAATAATCTACCCTAAGTGAGTTAAGTATGAAAAATGAAAGTAAAATAAAATGCATGATAGATCTCCTTCACTCCAAACTTGATTCACATGCACCAAATTTGGATTAAATCAGACCGACAATTTAGAGGTCATGTGGTGTTTTTCGTGAAAAAGCCCTTCCTAGTGAGTAAAAAATGAACTTTTAAAATAAAAAAACAACAATGAATAGGTAGATCTCCCCAAGTCGGTCCATACGCACCAAATTTGGACGAAATCCGACCAACATTTGAGAAATTATGGGCTGTAAAAATTTGGAAACCCTAGTGTAGAAATATAATATATATAATATATAATATATATAATATATAATATATAATATATAATATATAATATATAATATATAAAACCAACCTTGCCAAAAATCAACCCAGTTCTACCTCGCACCAAGATCTATGTGGGCCGAAAAAATGAAAATGCTCCATGAAATAGTTTATAAGTTATTGAGCAAACAGGAAGGATCTGCGTCAGAAACGATGGCGATCCATAATATCGGCGACTTTTCGGGGATGAAAATATTATTTCTGTGATATAATTCAAAATGAGTCATCACGCGGGTCGAGGTACCACTGCAAGAAGGTTCCAGCTTCAAATCCACTTGGGGGTCTTTCTGTGTGGAGTTTGCAGGCTTTCCTCTCCGCTCCTGTTGCTCTGGCCTCCTTCCTCAGTCCCACAGCATGCAGTATAGTTGGATAAGCGACTCTAAATCGCCTGTAGTTGTGAATGATTGATTGGCTCTTTGTGGTGGTGGTCTGAGTCGGTGAAGAGTCCGAGATGCCCCGAGCCCGTTACCCCTCATCAGCTGGGATAAAGTCCAGCCACCCAAAACCCCAGACAAAAATGGAAGTGGAAAATAATTTGCACATTTGTGCAGATTATAGTGGAACATGTCATCTTATCTGAATGACTGAATGGGTCAACGGCCTGTGACTCCCAAAACAACAAAGAGTAAATGAATGATTGAGAAAATGCCGTTGGAAGGAGGGGGATGAAGGCGCTAATGCCCCGACAATCTATGACCTTGTTACTTTAAGTCATGGATCACTGACTGCATCTCTAATTCAAACTGTGCAAAACTGCCAGGTTTTAAGTGGTCAAAGATAAAATTTAGGGACTATTTTTTTTGATGGATTGATTTTTTAGACCTCAACATTACTCTGACTACTGAATATGTGCAAAGTACAGAATAATTCACTTCCTGGCTGAATTCAAAGGCCGATAAAAATAAAAAGGGGGTCAGTGTGAACCGGGTTTCCTTTAAAAGGACTGTTATCTATATAACATATAGATAACATATCTATTTATATATGTATATCAGTTAAACGTATAAACCTGTGGAAAGAAATACAATCGTGTAGTTCAAATTACAAATGTTAAAAAAAAGTCAAGACATAAGACGGTTGACAAATATGGAACCGTATAGTTTAGTTAAGTAAAATATACAATGAAATATATATAGAAGCTTCGCTAAGAGTTCCAATATAAGTCTCAGAATTTGTTTATGTATGTGTGTATACATGTTCAAACTTGGAGCATTGTATGTATACATGTATTGATAGATTTATGTATATGTACACATGTATGTATACACACACACACACACACACACACACACACACACACGCACATTATGTCTTCTTCACTGTCGACATGATTTGGGGGGCAGAGCAGTTATACCCCTCCGCTCAGAGTAATGCATGTTTATGCTTTAAACCTGTCATTGTCCAGATAGCGACTCCCCTCCTTCCTCTCTATTTCTGTTTTGTGCCCATGTTTCTCTCTCTTCTCCGACTTGATTTATTTTTCCACCAGAAGTTCTCCATCCATTCGTGCGACAAGACGGGCCAAGACAAGCCAGGTCATGGCAGGACAGAGGGACAGGCAATAAAAGTGTCGTTCTTCACCACCTCCATAAACAGGTAGTGATGTTGAGGTGAGCCATTACCTATTATGGGCTCCATCCCGCCTGTGACATCAGTAAACAGAGGAGGACAGCTCTCTGTGAGCGTCTGTGCTCCACCAATGAGGAGTGTGTTTTAACAAGATGGGAGTCTGGACTAGCTCGTCCCTTGGTAACCCAGGTAGACAATGCACTTGTTATGGTTGGGCCTGGGAACAGGCCCGGGTCTAACACTCATCAAGCTGTCTGGAGAGGCACAAACTTGGGATCATGAATATTACAAAGGTTATGGGGTTATGGGACAGCTTTATTGCTCTGACAAACACCATTTCTCAAATGGGTGGAGGTGGGAGGACGAGACAGTCTGTCTATTTTGCTTTGCAAAACAGGCCGCTGAACTTTTTAACTCCGCGGCCTGACTTTTGAGTCACCTTTGTTTCTTACTGCTTGACCCGCGCATTTGCAGCAAAATGAGCGTCTATCTTTAGACGCAATGATTCAGCACCCAGAGTCACATCGTAACGGGACGGAGGCGCCAGGAATGTGAGGGAAAAGTGTATGAGGTGGTAAAAGTTGTAAATAATAATAATAATAATACATGTGATACATATGATGCACTTTACATTTGGATCAAATGTCAAAGTGCTACTCCTAACAGTCTCCCTGACTTTTGGATGGGGATGCAGGTTTTTGTCATAATGCAGGTCCCTGCGTTTAAGAGGAAGGATGGATAAAAGCAGTGGTGGGGGAAACTTCCCTTACATATGCTCACCGAGCCTCTCTAGCATGATGAATTTAACTCATGTCCACTTCTTTTCTCTGTTCACATCGGTCGCTGTGATGCCCTGTGAATTAATCAATTGAATCTCCTGTACAGAGAGACTCAAAAAAGGCTTGTATCTAAATGCTCCACAATGATGATTAGTTCAGAACAGGAAACGTCGCCCTCGTGTGTACAAAGGAAGTACTGCACAGACTAAACAATACCTGCTTTCTTTCCTCCTTCAGGCTTTGTGGCTCTAAGACTTGGAAACTGTTGACTCGTGACAACACTTAAGCCTTGATTAAAATAAGTAAATATTTATAACCTAATTTAATGCAGGTTTAAGATTCAAATGTTAATGTGATTTCCAATAACTGTAACTCCTACTGTGGACACCAATAGGACGAGGCTGCAAACTGTGAAAATCAATAACAATACAATAGATTAAGTGTTGTAATAATTAAATAAATCCTGCCTTCAAAGAATGAGTTCTAATTGTTTTTCAAATACTGGGCACTACTTATCATTTTATCTGCCTACTATAGCGAGTTTTTAGCCTTTCTATAAATGCTAGATGGGAAAATGTATAGTTAAAATGATTTTATTAGTACTTTCTATTGTTGATCAGAAGGTTTATTCCCATTACATTGTGCTCTTATTGACGTGTTTTCCTCTGGGAGTGCATTGTTCTTAACCTACGAGAAACCACGGTCACACAAGTGTCACAAAACTTTTTCTTGTACATGTTTAACCTTTATTTTGAACTCAAAAAATGAACAAAATGCTCTCACACAGATTTATGCATTTTCAAATGAGGAGAGAAAATGACCATAAAAGCTAAATGTTACAACAAGTAGCAGCATCTAAAATAAAACAACAAAAAACAAAAAGAGAAAAGTAATGCATATGGTTCATCTGGTCTTTTAAATACCAATAATTCTCCGTTTAGGAAACACTGGTCCGGACGCCGGGTTCTTCTGGCCTAATGTCAACATTTAATTCAATGGTTTGTTTGGTCCTCTCACATGTAACCTGTATGTTCTGTATTTCCTGAAGTTAGAGTTTGTAATAATTTACCTAAATAACCTCCAAAGGGAGTCATTTTGAAAGCGTCCTCATCAGATTCTCGAGGAGCGGCATGGCGGACTCGGGCTGCACTATTTAAAAGAAAAAAAAAGGCCCATTTCTCTGTTTTTTTCTGTTGATGATATGGTAAGCTATGACATTATAACCATTTACAAGTGAAGTCAGAGTAACTTGGATGATCTTGTTATAATGGCACCTTGTAAGAATGGTCAGTGCTGCCCTTGGAATCCGAGAAGGAAAAATGTACCAGGATCTCAGTGAATTTGACCCAAAATGTGATTATAGGGCTGGGTCAGAACATCTTCAGAACTGAGGGTTTTGCTGGCTGTTCCTGGTCTGCAGGGGTTTGTATAGCAATCATAACAAAGGACATGTTCTAAGCAAGGCATGTGTTTTTGAAGTTATAATTCTGTGTCTTAAATTTAAAAAAAAATACAAATATAGATATTCTGGTATAGCTATATGTAGATAAAAGTGTCTGAAACTATATTGTGCAGCTCTGCTACATCTCGGCTTTATGCTTATGTTCAAAAAAGCTCTACTATTTAACTATTACTCACTTATTTAAAGTTCTGCAAACATACTTAAAAAAATATCCTAAAGTTAGACTCTTTATATGTTCTTCTCTTTGACAGTGAGACTAAATTCAACGGTATTGTCCTTTAAACATCAGTGATTTAGTTCCACTCTGATTCGACTGTCACTGAATGGATCTGTGAGGCTTAAGCCAAAGTCCGAGCCAGCTGGCACTGACACACACTTTCACCAACTCTCTCACAGTCATTAAACTGCACTTTGTTCCTGGTGTCTCGCTCGCTTTATTCTTTCATTTCATGCCTCTCCTTATGTGTTTCCCACTCTCTCTCTCCCTCTCCACATCTCCAGGAATCTCGGCGGACTTGTAAAGGAGCTTTAATAGAGAGGAATATAAATCTGCAAGTGACAAACTCCAGTCGTGGCGGAGCGGAGGCTGTGTGTACGTTGTGAACTGCTGCGCTGTAAAACCAGGACCTCCGAAGCTCCTTTGCCCCCCTGCTATTCCCCCTGGCACTGCCGTGAGACCCCACAACCTCTCAGCCTGGACCACAGGGCTCAGGCAGAAGGTTTCAAGGTTTTTCTTTTTAGGTCTGGATCGAGGGGAGCAGCATCAGCCGGCTTTGGTTTTAAAGCCATTTCAGGGGCTTAACTTTAAAACCAGTTTTTCTTGAGTTTTAGAGTCAAACTTTCATGAGGGTTTGATGTTTTATTAGTGTTTCAATTTCCTTTTATTCCCCCGGAATTTATTAAATGATCTCGGCAAAGATTTTTGCACCGAGCTTTACAGTATTTCCTAGAAAGATTTTTCTTCTATTATAACAAATCCCACAAGATCTTTATTATCTTTAACAGGTCCGGAATCTTAGCCAGAGGACGACAACAGGTCCATGGAGGGAAGTAGACCCACATTTATGATCCTTGAGATTTCAGTCCACTAACAAAGACAACAGCTACAAACAAGTAATTACAGAATGTTTATAGTGCAGAAAGTTGCTGAGAAATGTGAAGTAATAAAAATCACGGATGCTATGACTATAGCTACAGCAGTAGCAGGAATTCATTATACGCATAGGTGCATTTTCTCTAACAATCAGCAAACAGCAATAACATTATGACAACTTAAAGTCTAGCTAGAATAACATTGATTATCTCATTTCAATGGGTGCTGTCAATGGGTGGGATAAATCAGTCAGTAGGTGACGTTGATGCGTAGGAAAGTTTAAAGATCTGAGTGAGCTTGCCAATGGTCTCAAGAATGGGTCAGAGCATCTCCAGAACTGCTGATCCTGTTGGGTGTTCCTGGTCTAGAGTGGTTAATACCTACCAAAGTAGTCTGAGGAAGGACAGATGGTGAACCTGAGAGAAGGTACTGGGTGCCCAGGGTTCACGGGTGTGCATGGGGAGCGAAGGAGAGCCTGCATACATGAACTGTTTTTATGCCGGCTTTGCTTGTTATTCGGATGAGAGGAGAAACATCAGCGCATAGAAGAGCCTACTTAATAGGGGAAACAACTATCACCTGTCCCGATACTGACCCTTCACAATAAAAGTTCTGTGACATGAGAACTGTTACATAAATTAAACACAGCTTCCTGGATACGAGATTTTGACTGGCAGTGTTTGATAATGAGCACTTAGACTGAAATATGGAATAAGTGACATCTAGGACTTTGTCATATGTGGAATCCAGCAGGAACTTTGTCTTTTCTCAGACTGGGAGTGGCAGCAGTGTAATATCAGTGATTTACTGAATGAATAAATTTTACCTCTGGAGCCTCTAAGTAGGCCTACAATGGATTTATTTAGATAGAGAATTACAAGCCAAATGGACTGGACATCTCCTTTTACCAAAATGATATTGAATAAGAAGAAGTAAAAGTACTGGGAACAAGATACCAGGTAATGAGATTTAAGGGTCTAGTCCTTTTAAAAGGGACAGTCTGTAATGAGGGTCGGGGGAAAGATTCTTCTAAACCTTCATAATGTGGTTTATCCCAGGCAGAGAGTTCAGAGTGTCCATGGGGTGGCACTGCAGTTTCCATCTGAACATCTGGAGAGACCTGCTTGTCCTACAAGGAAGATTAACCATCTTTTAACCATTAAAACAACACCTCTGTTCACCGGTTGCTGAAATGGAGGCTGCAAAATGTCCTTTGGATTCCAGTTAGAATAATGGAATGATAGATTTAACAGGCCCAGTTCCCAAATTAATAATTCTGTTCCACATTGCAGAGCGTATCAAATCTGACAGATAGTTTTACAGCCTTCTGACTCCACCTTTTTTCCATTTTGCTCCAGTTGAGTCGGGCTCCCCTTTTTTCCATTCCCCAGCAGCTGTGTTTTGAGTCATTTACTTCTCAGCTGACACCGCCGCTCCATATAATGGATTAGAGGACAATGAAATCATTTTTTGTGAGTCGCCTTTGGGGAAATGATGGATTTGGTGGATACAGCAGCTGATAAAATGCATCTTTGACTTTATATTGTGTTGAAAATCCAGACATAGATTACGTGGAGTGGAAGATCACAACTTCGTTACTCAATTTCATGTAATAAAGTAAAAACGGCCTGGTTTTCCTGCTGACTGGATTTCATTCTGTGTTACCCATATATCTAATGCCTGCTGCCTCTGCTGCATCTTACTCCTCAGATTCATCATTTCTCATCTCCCTTTGAACAATTGCATGATTACATGGGTGTCTGCAAAGCATTTGGAATGATATATTACAATATTACAATATTTTTGTGTACATATTTAGCATCTGTGTAAATTTGAATGTTAATTATGGATTTTTAAAAATGGATTCCGCTACCTATGGGTTTTTTTTCAATGGCAATTCAATGTGCGAAGTGGCAATGCAACGAATTGGCTCGCATAATTTCCACTGCTTTTTCTAAAAAAAAAAAGGGCAGAATCTTGCTATTTTTTTTTTGTAATGAACGTCGAATGAAGAGACCCCAAAAAATATGTAACAAGATGATGAAGTCAATAAAAGATGCAATTCTTCAAGCTTTAATTTTAATGTTGAATGAAAAGTCAATAAAACTGAAAAGTTTATATTGAACAATGAACTTTAAATATTTATTTGCATTTGAAAGAAGATGCCAAAAAACTTCAGCAAGTAACCAACCAGTCCTGATTCTATTATAATAATAAGTTAGTGCTGCAAATAAAGAAAACATCTTCATCAATTTCACAACACAAGAAAGAAGAAAAATGACCTGCAAGAACCACAAGACAACGGAAGTGTTTACGAAGGACACTCAAAAGTGAAGCATCCCCAGACGTGCTCTTTTTTATTACCGGGGTGGAGGTAAGGGTGTCAACGTTTTAATCTGCTCATTTGAAGACTATTCTAAGTTGGCCATAATGTATGAATTGGTAAATATAATGTATTTAGAGTTTATAACACCAATTCAATGCAACCCTTCACACACATTCACCCAGGGGTGGTAAAGGCACGACCAGTGATAATGAATCACAAAGTACCCAGAAATTAGGTGTCATTAGAGATTCAGTGTCTTGCTTGAGGACACTTCAACATGTAGACTGGAGGGGAACCGCCAACCACAGCTAGAGCCACCCAGAGTGGAAACTTTGGATTTTATGTGCGACATGGTCCACCTGCTAATCAGATGCAGGTGGACCAAAGAGACGGAGACACAATAATAATTCCACACGCACTGCGAGTTTATTCTGCTTCCATGCTGTTCTGGCATGAGTGTCGGTGTTTCTCCGGCTCTTTGGCGTCAAATAAAAAATGCTGCTGCGTGCGAGGGAGAGAGAGATTATTTAGTTAAACAGACACCTGAGCTAATGACACTCTCTCTCCCTGAAATCATTCCCTGAACAACACCCACCATTAAAATTCCTCTGCCACAAGGGTGCCACAGTAATATGATCATTTATTGTTCATCTAAAACACTGCTGGGGAAAATGTGATTAACGGTTAGCTTAGCAAGCTACCTTTATCTAATCTTCGATGTCAGAGGTCACATGAGTGAGAAATCGAGTTTTATTGACTAAAGGTATTTAAAAAGTAATGCAAAGTATTTTTGTCGGAAAAAATATCTTATTAATAACGGTCATGTGATTTTAAACTAGGCTTATGCTCTCATCCCATACAGCAAGGGTTTAGCCTTAAAATGTCCCCAATCCCCTGCATTGTTCAAGCAATCCCCCTGATTGAACACCTCCATTAAATGTGAAGGGTTTTTTGTACAAATACATTTTCCCCTAGTGAGTAAAATATGAACTTTAAGAGTAAAATATACCGAATCTGGACTTAATCGGACCGTTTGCAAATTTATGGCCCGAAACATTTGGAGACCAGGCTCCCCCTAGAGTCGGAAATATCCAACAGACCTTTCCCAAAATCAATCCAGCTCTTCCTCACCCTAAGGTTTATGTTGATATAAAATGTTAAAATGAACCATGAAGCATTTTGAGTTATTTTGTTAACGTAAAGGATCTGTGATGCCGGCGATGAGGATTCCATAATACTCCTCACTTTTTGATTACGATTAAAAAGTAATAAATAAAATAAAATAGCTGATAAAACAGTGGATGTCTCTTCTGACCACCCCAGACAATGACAGCAGGAAATAGAGTGAGTATGAACATGCCTGAAAGGAGTGTTTAACAGGTTGAGAGAAACTATGGCCTAAATGTATAAAGGGATAGTCCTCCTGACTGAACTTCCACTACTGTGAGAATCACGTGAGTAAATATGAATATCCGTTCAAAGCTACTAAAGAATGTACTTAAACAACAGCACTTGCTTAGCTGCAGGTAGTTCAATCCTAGAGGTGCACCAATCACAATTTTCTTGACCGACCACCAATTTTTTAAAAGTTTGACAGGTCGATACCGATTATGGTGGATTTCGGGGTTTTTTTCTTTAAAGTTTTAAAACCCTAATGAGTAGTGTATTTTCCAGAGCTCTTATTTTGAAGGATCACAGTGGACGTAAGGCTTCTCGGCCTTGTTGAAATAATTGTACGCGCCATTCTCTTTGCGTTTCTTAAATGACAAAGTCTGACATTTCAAGTTGAAACGAAAAGTTTTGTAAACCTCAGTCAGTTTTGCTTGCGAGATGTTTGTATCCATTGTAGCACCCTGCTTGGTGTGCGTGTATGGCGCATGCATGTGGTCGGCATGGAACCGGCCACATGCGGCCAAACTGGGCCTCCCGGTGCAACGCCATCAATACTGCAACACTGAAAACACTTCACTGTGAAAACTCTTTATTTTATGATCACGATTAAGTACTTGCAGGTGACAGCTTTATCAAATTCAGAATAAATACTAAAATTAAATAAATTGAGGTAAGCAATTTCTTTCAGTGTGGTTTCATATTATGTTGTTACCTACTTCAGTAGAAAATGTCCAGAGATTTTAACCCCCTGTGAAATAACTGGTTCTAAATGCTTGAACACACTGGGTGGCAGGGCTGGCACCGCACTGGAACACATTACTTCTGCAAAGTGTTAATGGACTTACTTAACTCTTGGGTCCAGACTAGTGTTTTCCAATGAATTAAAGTGTCAGGAGCCACAAATCAGCGTCTGGTCTAGGTCAAGTGGGTTCTGGAGGAGTGTGTGCTCGCAGCTCTTTCTTAATGATTTGTTCCCTGGATGCAAGATACTGGAGCCCTAGATCCGATATGTTGATACTGAGGCCTAATTTGTTGTATCATTTACCAATAGCACACACACGCACACACACACACACATTCACGCCGCTCATGCCACTACATGCTCACACACTCGCTACCATCACCTCTCCCTCAGACACATGTACTCCCACATAAACACACACTAACCCCCCCATTCTATCCGTGTGTTGGCAGACCTGTAACATTTACTCTGCTAAATGACTTAAGTAATCGCACAATCTCGCAGCCTCTGCGTTACAGAGGAATTTCCATATTACAGCATCTGATACTCCCTGTTCACAGCTCTCCTACGCCACTAATGCAGGCCCTGGGCCTGGCAAGCCGTAACCGGATAGCCAACGGGATTCTGCTGTAGCAGTTGCAGTGTGTATGTGCGTGCATGGGTGTGTGTGTGTGTGTGTGTGTGCTGTGTAGGTGGTGGTCATCCAGGCTATATGGGTCCTGCTTTTTTTATTAGGGCTCATTAGGACAGCAAATAACTCACTGTTCCATTTTGATTTGAGCAATAGGCCGGTGGTGGATGTGGTCGTAGACATTTTAAAAAGCGGCAAGGTGTTGTTAGGCACAGCAAAACCCAAAGCCATGCTAAGATTTATGCAGAACCACAGTAGCTTTGATGTTTCAGACCATTATTCTCAATGCACACCACTACCAGTTAGACAGCTTAGAATGGAAGGATCCGTATTGATTCAGCAGAAGCAGAAATCCCGTCATTTTTATTGCAGACATTTTTCTACCTTGTCACAACCTGGCCCTTACGTTACCCACAATACAACACTGCTTCTTGACAGTTTGGTCAGTGATTCAGGTGTGTTATGTTAAGCTAACGTTACCTCAAGCCACTACCTTAAAGCAAAAAGGAGGAGTGGAATAAGCCTCAAAATTTAATAACCTGTTGGTATCCCACCTTTCCAAAAAAAACTGTAAGGAAATCCATCAAGAATGTTTTAGTCATCTGAGTCATCTGCTTATAAACGTAAAATATATTATAATCAAAATATTATTTTTGGAGGTTAAGAAAGACTAATATACTGAGAATTCAATGAAGTAATATCTTGTTCAAAGAACTAACAGAACAATAAGTTATTTACCTGTTTTATCCACTATTTCATTTGGCCTCTGGACGAGACTCAACCATCTAGCACTCAGGATCAAATCTAGCTGAGTCGCTGAAACAGCCCCATCCTCCATAATCCCCAGCCTGGTTATCCGCTGCCCCATGTGGCAACACCATTAACCAGTTGGTAGATCCAGTAAAGACAGAAGGCCACACACAGCTGTCCTCTCGAAGAGCCGGGGGGCTTCCGCTTGGCGATGGCTGCAGGTTTGGAAGTCCAGGAGAAGTGGTGGAAAGGTTGAGTCAGAGCTCTTTGCTGGTAAAATCACTGAATCATTTTGTGGAAAACAACGAACTTTCGGAAATATGTTTTTTTTTGTTTTGCTTATATTCCTTTGTTGTTCATAAGGTATTTGTGACGCCCAGATGATGAGCCATTCTCACAACTTATGAAATGCCAAGTTCTTTTTTACAGCGTTTATTTGTTTGAGGTTCCAACCAGAACTGATTTGTGTAAGGTACAATTTATTAACCTAATTAAAATGAAAAATAACCGACCTATATAACTCCTACACGACAGTATATTAAGAAATAACAATGTGATTTAGTCTATTTGGGTTCATTAATATGCCAGTGAAATAAGCTGAGCGTTAATTAAACTATATTAACCATTTATTTGAGTTTACCAGAACTCTGTTGATCCGGTCTTGGCAGGATCTGATCAGAAATGTGGTGTTCTGATTGTAGTATTCAGAAACCCAACACAGATATATAAATTAGACTAAACGTAGATTTAATTCAACAATTCACTTTTTGAGCAGAGAAAAACCGATAAAGCGAAAAGCTTTCTAATCTAGAAACCAGAACCAGTTCTTTCAACAACTAGGGTTGGGATCATCATAACAAACGGACGTTTTGTGACTGCCTTCTTTAGAAACACGATGGCATCAAGTTTGGATTAAAACAACTGATCTGGGGAAATTAATTTTACAACAAAACAGTAATGTTCTAAAGGAGAGACAAAATAAATGAAATGACGTTTGAAGGACTGAGGTGGTCTTTAAAGCTCTACAAGATGCCCTCAGCATGGTTTGAAAGAACCCTTCAGAAAATAAACAATCAACTAACAAAGCTTAGAAAAAAGAGCACCTGGACCAGGAGAAGGATTTGGGGTGAAGCCTTGGTGGTCGTCCCAAAAACCAGTCAGCATTCATTTTGACTCACCCTTTAAATCTTACTTCTCCGCTCTGTCGCTCCTGCACTCCTGTTTCAAGGCTCCTGTCTGCAATTCTAATCAAGAATGTTTCTACAGCTCTGGCCTTTTAAAAAGAAAAAAAAAGCCCACATGGCTACTGTGACCGTTTGTGCGTTAAAATGCGACCTCAGCTCACCGATCTGTCACGTCCTTCGAACCATTTCACGTTGATCCATTAGAGGAGGAACAGAGACGTATACTCTTGATGTGACATACATGTTTGTGTTCAGATCCTTTACTTTGGTAGAGTAATACTACTAAAGTGTTAATATGTTTACTCTGGAACAATGAAAATAGGGATGTATTTTCATATTAGCAGAACTTTATGTTTCACAAATTATAGTGCAGAATGTTCACTTTAATAATTGAATGATCACCTATATCTACATTCTCCAACAGATTTGATTAGCAGTTATACAATATCACGTTTGCTTTGAAATCTTAAAGTTATTAATCATTTTCCATCAAACTGTAGGGAGGTTTAGGCCCAGGGCAAAGAAAATGTTTTATAGATTTGACATTGGTTAATATGCAGGATATGCAAGCTGAAGGCAAATAATGACAAATCTATTTAACACAGAGCAACCACATAAAGTGAGAGTCGAGGACTGGGATGTGGGTGTCAGTAAAGTCAGGAGTGTGGGTGTTTGCATTTGTGAAATGTGGGAAAGATTTTGGCTGGATGTAAGGAAAGAAAGAAACTTGCATCGGTGAACCAGACGGAGAGACCTCAGCAGGTAAGGAGGGTTGAGATAAACAGAACCGCTGGCTCCGCCTCCAAGTACCAGCCGCATGGAAGAGGAACACATCAAGCTGGGAAGGTGGATCTGCATTTATTTGGATGATTTGCCATTTTCTTGAATTTGTCAATAATTAAGTCTAGTACATAACTAAGTTGACAAAAGCCAACTTGGTTTAAAAAAGTCTCATGTGTAAAAACGTACTTTTGTCCAGGGGATTCAACTCAGCCCAGCGGCCAGCCTCCCTCCCTGCGGGGAAGGAGGCTGGCGGTGCAGAGACGGCTCCAGAGGATTCTACGTCTGAATGTAGAATCTTTTTCATAGAAAGAAGAAAGTCTGGTACTCAGAGGATTTTTATTGTTTTAAATAATAAGTATGATCCTCCATTTGTCAAAACGCATAAACAACATAAAACACAAAATCCTTCTCCAGATGTTTGTAAAGAAGATTGTGACTTCCATAAGGATCTCTTGAGATAAGAAGATAAAAAGGGATTTTAATTACAAACATAAAAAAATGTCTTTCCCTCAGTTTAAAGTACACAGAAAAAGAACTAGTGGTGTATGTTATATTCCTTTCATTCAAAGATAAAACCCTAAATACCCTCTAAATGTTACACACTGCACCTTTAAATAACCTGAGAAAACTTTTAGATTTCTTTGGTGAGATATATAATCAAATTAAGAAAAAATGAAGTAACAGATAAAATAGTTGAGTCCATCTCTTGTCAGACTTCAGATGAAAGGTCTTCACCAACATAACGATCGTAAACAAATGAATGTAGGACTTGGTTCTGGACCAGAAGAGCTAGTCAGAGAGATGTGCTGTTAGCAGAGACGTGAACATTAGAAGTGATGTTGATGGTCGTCTGGAGGAGGACATCAGTCCAAAGATTCAGGGCTGTAACTCAGAAAGGCCCCATCAGGCCTCAGAGCCAGTCTGGATCTAGACCCAACTAGATGCTGTTTGTTCAGTAAACCCAGCTGGAGATGTGGAACATAAACGCATGCATACATGTGGAATAAAAGATAGTAAAATATAAGTATTTATAGAATAATAAAAACAAAATAAGATACAAATCAAGTATATATTAAGTCAGCTAATGTTTGTTATGTTTTGGTATTTAAAAAAAGCAAAGAAAATGTAAACGGATGAACAGATGATTTAAAGACACTAATGAATATGTCTTTATCATATGATATTTAATTATAAGAGTTTGTACTAACTTAAATCTTAATGACAACATTTTTGATGTAGGCATTGTCTTTAACTAATTTATAAACTACTGAGTGTTTCAAGCTTCAACAACAGATAGCAATTTATGAGATTATTATATATTTTGAAACATAATTATGATGTTAAAAATACGTATGGTTATTGAAGTTATTTTACTGGATTAAAAAGAATTACAGTTTTGTGTCAGCAGAGGTTATTCTGCGTCAGAGATGCAGTGACCTTCTCTGTCCACTAGGAGTCAGTTGTCCATATCAAATCAATTAATGCACACACTTCACAAGTACACAATACACTATCCAACATATTGATGTATTTTTGATCTTTTTGATAGCTTCTACAACGATGATGATGAAAGTGGAGGGAAATGAGTGACTGATGAATTATACAGTCTCAATTGTGTTGAAATTTCTCCTTGAATAAGGTCAAATCTAAATCTGCTGCAGGCGGAATTTGCAGATGACAACATGACTTAAGGCTTTGTTATGAATTCCTGCGTCTCATTGTTATTGATACTACAATGCGTCAGCTAATCATCATTTATCTTGACATCAAATGCGCAATCAGAGTCCGGACAAACAAGGTGATAATCAAGGGCCCCAAACAATGTGCTGCTTTCCTGTTTGAGGCTCACAATGATAAAAGGCTCTCTGGCAGACACAACTACAATTTAACAGCATAAATATATTTACTCAGTGTATTTTCAAGGGTTCAAAGGCGACAGAAGTTACTTTTTTAACAATGGGTGCTCATGTGTTATTATCACTTCCTGTGGCAGCAGCATTGTGCATCAAATGGATCACATCATTTGAACAGACCAGTATTTTGATTATTTGCTTAACATCATTGACAAATAATGAGGACTTTTTAAAAAATGCTACCAATAAAAATGCTTTTATAGGTGTCCCTTTGATGATTTGATTGACTTGATATTATCTACTTCCAGCTTCTCAGCGATTCAAATTGGCAGCCTTATTTGTTTGTGAAAAAAGTCACATGACCTTTTAAAGAGACCAAACAATCTGTGGATTAACGATGATCAGCATCAGAGGATGAACCAGTAGTTCCACAAATTTAGAATCTTCCAGTCTCATTTCTGACCTAAGAATAGAACAGATATAATTCTTCCATTCCATTCCATTCTTCCTCCAGTCGAAATAATTCACAAGTATTTTTTTTGGGACCTTTTCTTTCCTCAGAAAAAGGTATGATTTAATGTAAAATACATTTATTAGCCATAAATTCCAAAAATATTTGTAAAACCCGTGTTCATGTGTTGAACTTTGACTTGGTGTTAAACAGAATAAGTCATTTCCAGACGAGCTCAGGATGACAAAAGTCTTGTGGTCAAGCCAGTATGAGGTTCAGCAATGATCTGCAGATTGCGTATACATTTATAAAATATGAGTCGTTGTTATCCATTAAACCTTTACTTCAGTAAGGAATCTGATTACATCTGTGGGGAATAACATCAGAATAAACATCACCCTCCACCAAGATTCCTGTCACATCTCAAGCACAACAGGTCATGTTTTCACCATATCCCTCCTGTGTCTGTGACGCTCTTCAGCCGTGTCTCATCCAAAAGTCTCTTCAAAACGTAGTTAGTCTGACCTCCCCATTCCTATTGTGCCTATTGTGTGGTTGTGACGTTCCTCCGAGTCATCCATTCCAGCATTCCCTCTGTAATCTTGTGTTATTTTGGATAACACAAGGTCAAAAAACACAAGTTCAAAAAAATTTTTTTTACCTTGTCTGTATCTGACCTGGACTTATGCCTTGACTCCTACCGGTTCTGTTTGCCTTAATCTTACTACCTTCTTTGTGTACCGACCATTTTTGGAGTACGTACTTTAAACCTTTGCCTGCCTCTCGAGTCACGCGTTTGGGTCCGTACTTTTGCTGCTATCAGTCCGCACAATTCCTCGCCCAAAATAATCATGTCCAAAAAGTCAGAACATAAGGTCTGGAAATGTTAATTCATTCGTCTCTAAAGGTCTTATAGTATTTCTTAAGCCACCGCCCGAAAAAAAAGGACCTCCTTTTCACCACTCCTGTCTAAATGAGTCTTTCAGGTCCATAGATTACTGTGGTAACCCACAGCGGAACCTGAACTTCACTCAGAGCTCAAACCTCCACCCTTCTGCTCTTCCATGAAGTTCCCCATCTGACGATCACTTTTGCATCCGCACTTTAATCTCCTTTATTTTCCTAACGATGGAGCAGATGAGAGTTATTCAGGAAAAGCTCAGTAAATGTACAAGATGTGTCAAAACCCACACCTGAGTGAATCAGCAGTTTCAGCTACAATTCAGTTTTAGTGTAACCTTGTATCGTGCGATTCATGAAGATAACTTGGATCCAGGTCAGACTTTGATGTCTTCTAGACCTCATGAGGGTGTCTTCATTTCATCTTTGTCTAAGCATATATTATCCATGAAGTTAGAAGAACAAATCTGATCTTTCGACTAATTTAAAGACTAGAAAGCAGAAATCTCAGTTCCAAATGTAAACATGACTGTGATCAGAATCAGAATCAATTTTAGCGCTAATTTAAGAGTTATGGTCGACCTCTAAATCTACCAGAACCCAACACACCATCTCTCAAATACTCAGTCTACTTTGGTTCTCCTCATTCTATGCAGCTTCCACTTCAATGTTTCTGCTAAGAGCCCCCAGCTCCAACCTCCCCAATAACCGTACCCTCCTCCTTTCATATGATAAAAAATAACAACAACGATAATCCCAGCCGTCATTGTTTTGCACAGATGCAAAAAGTGAAGTTTTGTCTTTTACTGCTCAAAAAATTCATCAAAATCCTGCTGTTAAAAAGACAAATACCAAAACTACAATGATGACAAAACATTCCTTGGTAGGGGTAATAACATAGTAATAAAGAAGGGTAATAACTTAATTTAAACTTAAAACTTAGTAATAATGTAGTAGGGGTAATAACATAGTAATAAAGAAGGGTAATAACT